>CM045552.1:25818714-25919498 GCA_024721245.1 Mitragyna speciosa | reverse complement strand
TTCAAGAAATACCCCATTAAATTCTAGGATTTTTAATTTTAGGGTTTAGGGTTTAGGGTTTAGGGTTTTCACCCTAGGGTTTTTTATTTTAGGGTTTTCTAACAAAATTTTGGCATTATTTCCCCTCAATTTTTGGCCCTTCCAATCTTGTTTTTCCATCAAGATTTCAATCATCCAACCCATAATTCAACAAGTTCTACAACTTCTTAGTTCAATCCAAGCTCAAATTCAATCAAAATTTCACTAAATTTCAAGAATTTTACCCCAAGAACCTTCAACCAAACAACATATACCCCATGAAATTTCAAGGTTTAAAGGCCATTTACGACTCAATCTAACCAAGAACACACTATCTCTAACAAGTAATACTTCAATTCAAGAATAAATCTTCAAGTTAAAACTCATAAGAATTCAATATTAAACTAGCACAAAAGACCAATTAAACTTGAAATTTAGTAGGAAAAGTTCATAGTACATACCTTGATCAAGCTTAGAAGATTGTCTAGGAAGAAGAAAAACTAAATTTCTATGGTGAAATTGCTTGAAATTTGGAGAGAAAGCTTCAAGAAGTTGAGAGAAAAATGAGAGGAAAAAGAGAGCTAAGGGGGCCGGCCAAGGGTAAGGAAAAAGAGAGAGAAAGAGGCTAGAAAAATAGAAAAGAAACAAAGAAAAAGATAGGTAAAATGATGACCAATTAAAGTGTAACAAGAGTAAGATTAAGGTTTAGTCTTTTAATGCATTAGTGGCTAACTTGGTTTAATTTAATTGGTGAAATTCTTAACCACTTTATCACCTAATAATTAGTAATATTATGGAATAAATTTTAAAGAAAAATGAGAGGAAAATAGGAGAAAAGAGAACCGGCCATGAAGAAGAAAAGAAGAAAGAATTTTCGGCCAAGAAGAAAAAGAAAAAGAAAGAAGAAATTCGGCCAAGAGAAAAAGAAAAAGAAGAGAAAAGAATTTGGCCAAGAAAATAGAAGAGAAATAAAGAAAATAACGGAGAAGAGAATGACCAATTATAGCAAAACAAGAGTCATGTGAGTTTGCATACTTTTAATGAAATGTTGGCTAACTAGGTTAAGTTTGATTAGTAAAAATACTAATCACTTATCTCCTAGTAATTAGTAAACATTCTTGGCACAAATTTTAAAGCAAAAATGAGTAAATTAGAGAGGGAGAGGGCCGGCCATAGGAGTGGAAAAATCAAGTGAATAAATAAAATTTCTAGGTCAATTATTGAACAAAAGTTCAATGAATCAAAAGGCTTGAAATTTGGTGAGGTTAATTAGTCAAAGTTAAACACTATTATAAACTAATGGTCCAATAAAATTAATCCAAATTGGGTACTTAGGTGTACTACTTAATCATGAAAAAATCTCATTTACTTAACCTAATTAACTTGAGGAAATCTTTCAACCAATAAATCAAAGATTAACACTAAACGCTAACTAAAGGAAATTCTCTTATTGAATGCATTTTTTATCTTGACCTTCTTTTTCTTTTCTCATCATTTTATATATATATATATATATATATATATATATCTTTCTACTAATAAACATAACATGAATTGTATAATTTGATACGAGTTTCTGGGGCGTCACAGTGAAAATGTAAATTCATTAGTTTGAATGGGCAGATTTGAATTTTAAATTCACACTCAATTCTCCTTGTTTGGGTTACTCATGAGAGATTTAAACTTGAAATTCGCCAACTAGTTTAGAATGAATTTGAAATATTAAAAATTATGTATTTAAATTCACGCATGTTAAATGTCATTTTAAATTCTTCTTTTTCTCAAATCTATTCATTCAAATTACTTCTTTTATCAAATTTGTTAAATTGAAATCGATTCTTGAATCTAAATTCATCATCAAAACAAGCCATAATGAAGTTATAATTGTTTTAAAATTAGTGCAATAGAATTTTGTTTTGTTGTAGGAATGATTTCATATGAAAACTATATTCATTTCAAGAAGTAAAAATTACACTCATATGTAATCGCGTACTTCTTAAGTATTCCACTATACCACATAGCTAGAAACAAATAATTTTGGGATAAAAAAAAAACAACCTTGATTGCAAAACATATTTAATGGATGGCTAACCTCAACATTGATACAATTAAAAAAAAACACGGTATGATTTAAAAAAAAAACACAAAACTGAAACTAAAGCCAACAACGACAAGCAGGACTTTTTATAGGAAGGGATAATTTCACATACCTCTCCTGAGATTTGTCATAATTACACTCACCTCCTCTTAGGTTTTGAAAATTATACTTATACCCCTGTGTTTATATTTTTCATAACAAAATAGGTCCATTTTAATAATGTAACCCCAAAACACCAACTAAACACCTTAAAATATGCTTAATTATTTTTAAGAAAGATAAATAAATTTTAAAAAATTAATTAACTAGTCATAAAAATGTCAAAAGTACTTATATTCTTACATCAAATTTTCAATCTCTACCAAATATTACTTCTTCAAAACACATTTATCTAACTAATCTAAATGAATCTACTTTATCTATTAAAATTTTACAAACAAATATATTAATAAAAAAGAGATGACCAATTTAAAAGCAATCAAACATATTTTAAGGTGTTTGGTTAGTGTTTTTGGGTTACATTTTCAAAATTGACTTGTTTTGTCATGAGAAATATAAATACAGGGGGTGTAAGTGTACTTTTCAAAACTTGAGGAGAGACGAGTGTAATTATGACAAACTTTAGGGGAGGTATATGAAATTATCCCTTACAGGAATTAAAAAAGTGGTTCAAAATTTTCTGAACCCCCCCCCCCCCTTCTCTCTCCCTCCTTCCAAATTTTGGAAATTCATTTTGGACCCTTGAGTTTTAGAAGTTTTTACACAAACTGCCTTTTCGGCCTCACAACATTTCTGAAAATTCTATTATTTTCCCTCGCTTTCTTCCAACTTTCACTTTTGAAGAGTTTAGACAATAATCAATCACTCAAATATGGCTAGTCAAGATTTTCCTTCATTTTATTAAAACTTCTCTTCAAAACTAATTGAAAAGAAAGTTTACAAGCACATAAATTGATGCACCGAATATCCAAGAAATGGTCAACAAAATATTCATTTCGAGTCTTCTTTTCAGAAACAGGTAGCATATAATAATTCGCCGGAAGTGTCAAACAAGTTAATGTCCGACAAATTTAGAGTAAACCAAAATATTTGGTCACGCAAACAATAATAAGCAACCCATGCAAATATTAACAATGCATTGATTCAATTTGCCCCGTTTTCTTTTCCACCGATGCTGGTAGATTTATGACTTGGTCGTCGTCAAACGGAGAACTTCCAGTGAAGAGCGGTCTTTTGAATAAATTTGCCGCCGATTTGTGGAATATGCCAATTACTTCAGACAAATGTGGTCTCTACATTGTCTTATACGCATACTACAATTCTACATACATAATTCCTAAACCATACTCTCAGTAGGAAGACTCGTTCCAAAGAATGAAGCTGTAGCAATATTATAAATCCCTCCCTATCATTAGTCAATAATCGATAGTTATGATCATATAACTGTGTCACAAAATTGAAAAAAAAAATTACGCTGTCATAAAATTGAAAAAATTTACTTTCTAGTTGAATCAATAAATATTTTAATCATTACATAAAAAATTATTTAGGTGTATTAATTAACCATTTATGCCTTTCCAGTGAATACCTTCCGTAGACATTCACAAACCTTTACTTCAACAGAAACAAGAATATGGAAATTCATATATTTTTACAAGCACTAGACTTCATTAGCATAAGATGTTGATAGTGATGGAAATAGACTTCAGCGGAATCCTACCGTGACCGCAATTCAGATTTTATCCTCATAGGCAGCTTTCTGTACCATTTTCCTTTCCGGTGCCGTCTAAGTTTGTGATTTTTTTTTTTTTGTGACCGTAACGTGTACGAAAAAATTTTGTCAAAATTTTAGACTTGAGAGGACTTTGAAAATTGAATAATCAAAATTTTGTCCTTCTCTTCCTATGACATACGGAAGTAAATTAAAAACCACATTTGCAAAGACGGTGTACTATTGTTGTAAATTAATAATTACACATTTAGGATCATCAAAATTGGCCCAAAAAAAAAAAGCGAAATTATAGGCTGTATTCTCCGCGTTGATTAAGAAGACAAGAAAAAGGATAAAAAAAAAATTGGAGGAATTAGGTTGTATTTTCTACGTAGAATGGCAGGACCATATCGGCCTGTTTCGTGGACAACAAGCAGTCTGTCGTCACTGTAAGTTTCATGTCTTTGTTACAAAGAGCTTATTTTGAAAATAATCATTTGAGATAATTAAAAATAGTCTTTGATATTTTGTAACTGCTGCAGCAAGACACATGTTTTAAAAATTTCCAACAACTTTTATAGTTTTCGTTCCTTTTTAGTAACTTTTAGAAAAGTTGAAGCAATTATAAGATTTGGGAAAGTTGAAGCATGATTAGCTGCAAATGATGGTTGCTAAGATTTCTGTACGGGTAACGTTTACATGACCTACTTTGTAACATTCTTACACGTTCGTGGCCTGCCACTTTCTTTAATTGAAAAAGTTAAATTTTAGTTCACCAAGTGTTATTTTTACTAACATAGTTGTCGATGATAAGTAACAATTTTGATTGCTTTTGGGTGACCCCATTCACATTTGGTGGGACACATTTGAAATATTTAGCCTAAATATTTGGCTAAAAAGTGTCCATGACCTAGCATAGTTTGTACTTATAGATTACAGATTGCCTTATTCAACAGGCCAATCAATCTTTGCAGCCGGTGTCTAAGTATTTGAAAACAAAGTTGCCAACATGAAACCAAGTAGAAGTTTTCCATAGTGAATATTTGCAACAGCATCACAAGTCTAGTAAAGGAAATCTGGAGTGCGAGGGGCTATTGTTTAAAGTGCAATTTCTACTACGTCAAATGACTATTTGGTCTGAAATTTTTTCTGATCAAACCAAGTAGTTTGAAAAAATTTACTCTGTAATTGAATCAATAAATATTTTAATTATTATAACAAAATTTATTTAGATGTGTTAATTTACCATTTATGCGTTTCCATTGAATACCCTACCTTTATTTCAACATAGACAAGTGATTAAGAGCACAAGAATATGGAAATTCATATATTTTTAGAGGCACTAGACTTTATTAACATAAGATGTTGATGGTGACGGAAATAGACTTCAGCGAATTCCTTCCATGACCTAATTCAGTTTTTAGCCTCGCACACAGCTTTTCCTTACCATTTTCCTCTCACACGGTCCTTAAATTTGTGAATTTTTAAGTCTTGTTCCGTAATGCGTATAAAAAATTACCCAAAAAGCAAGGCACTGAGTTGTGCCAATAAATGAATGGATGCTTCACTCTCTAGCTTTCGACTTGCAAAGACAAGAAAAGTCTTCCAGACTAATGTCGATATCAATCATAACAATGATATGATGTTTTAGTTGAACTGAAGATCGGAATTCAATTTCATAGATGCTTTGAGCGGACTTCAAAAATTATGTAGTCGAAATTTTATCCTTTTTCTCCTGATAACATACGGAAGCAAAATAAAAAAACCAAATTTGCGAAAAGGGTGTGGAGAAGAATAAATTTTCAAGTATACTCTTTGTGTAATTTAATAATTATATATATAGGATCATCAAAATCAGCCAAAAAAATTAGTGAAATTGTAGGCTGTATTTTCTGCGTTGATTTGGAAGACAAGTCTTGGTCATCTTGTAAGCATGTGACATAAAGTTGAAACTGAAAAACAACATTTTCTGCGTTCAAAGTCCAAAGTACACGAATTATTAATGATCCTCACAAAACATCAGAATCATTTATTGAGAAGAATGAACCTCCTTCCCGAGGCAGTACGATCAGAAAATTCAGCAAGAATGAAAAAAGAATCAAGATGCATTTGCAAGCTTCAGATGAACATGTGCGTAGAAAGCAAAAATGGGAATTCTTAAATGGAGAAAGAATTACTTTTATGGGTTTCTTTTTTCTTTTCTTTTTTTTTTTTTTTGCAGGGATTATTGAAGCAATAGATTTTGAGGAAATTGTTGCAAGTACATCTATGCCTAAGCAATTTCCAATTACTGAATGTCTTATCATATACAATATTTGATATTAAAATTTTAAATTGCATAAATTTGCTTTTAGTTGCCCCATGTGCGAGTTGATCACGTCAGTTTTATTTTCTGTGCTAACAAAATAATAAAAAAATTTGTTTGTCCTATTAAATATATTGGTCGATGATAAAATACTAATTTCAGGATTTGCACTAACATAAGACGTCTTGGGAGATTAACAAAATTTGCATAAGGTTATTCCCATGAAATAGTTTAATATTGTTAGTACTGCTTGGTGTGGAGTAAATCTTGGCGTAGATGTAAATCAATATTGGTTAGTTCAGAACCTGTATCTGACCAAAGAAACCAGCTTGTTGACAGAAGATCAATCCGCCTGTTGGCTAGTTAAGACTTCTACTAGTCTTGCAAATCTTTTGCAATCTGTTATTTTTGTGTTAAGTCAGTAGATTCAAAATGGTGATAATCAATAAACATGTTAGCAAAAAAATATTGATATTGTCAAGTGCTGATATTAAAGGAAATATAAATCAATAAAAAATGAATAATCACAAAAGTTGCCGATATTAATTGTTGCAATTTTATCATCAATATGATGGCTAATATCAATAAAAGATTGAAATTTATCAACGAGAAGTTATGGACAACATAAGTAGTTCTAATGACATGTCGTCATTATGCAGAAAAGAAAAAAAACGAAGCCGATAAGAGAGTTTAGGGGAGGCGGTTACATGGCTTTGTTTTTTTAAACTTAGGGAATAAGTGATAGTATTAATTTTCAAAAGTTAGTCGATTCTGGAAGTTGTTGATATGAAAATATTTACTTTAAAAAATAAGTCACTGATATAGAAGGTAGTTACAAAGGAGGGGCATTTAAAAACAAGGGATAATTTTGGAAACCTCCCCTGAGGTTTCTGACAATTTCACTCAGCACCCCTCAAATTTGGAAAATTACACTGACCTCCCCCGGTCAATTAGAATGACTAAAATAACCTTATTACAATACTAAAACTACTTTGGCAGAAAAAGGGTAAAAAAAAACTGGAAAACAAGAAAATTCTGTTTTTTTCTTTCTTTTTCCTTCCCAACTTCATCTTCTTCCTCCCATCCTTTTCCTTCCCCCTCTCAACTGACATCCCCTTCCTCCGTCTCCTTCCCTCAACCGATCTCCCCCTCCTTTCCTTCCTCTTCAACGAACTCCTTTCTCATCCTCTTTTCTTCCCCAACCAATTTCCCTCCGCAAATTACCTCAACCAATGCCCCAGCCTCTCTTACTCACCTGAACCTCTCCTGTTAGATTTTTAATCTAATTATGGGCTTATATTAATTGTGATAATAGTTAAGATAATATGGTCAAATATGAGACATAAAGTGGGCCATTTATTTTGGTTTAATTATTGGGCTATTATTCTAATATAATAAGATGTGGATTAATTGTGTAGGCCTATTAGGCCCATTAGGGATTATTAGATAGAGACCCTAATGTGTCTAATATATAAGGAGTGCTAGGTCCCCTCTCTAAGGATCTGAAATAACGACTAAATTAAGTTTTTCTATCTCTACCATCTAAGAGACTTAGTCATAAGATCCGGAAAGAAGAATCTGGTGCACTTGATTGTTGTTTGTGTTCTTGCTTCCATTCATCATGGCGTTGGATAAAAAATCAGGTTCTATCTAATTTTTTCTAATTTAGTATTCTAAGTATTCATGTATGAACTTGGGTGTAGAATAATTTTTATTCTAACAATTGGTATCAGAGCCTGTATACATGATCTTAGAATCTTTGGAAGGGTAAACCTGATTAAATTATATTTAAAAAAAAATCAAGAGTTGCCGTATAATTGCTTCACGGCATGATGTTTTTCTTTTTGCCCGCTTGAAATAAATCACTTGAAGTTCAAGCGAGAATAGTAAAACAGATATGTTTTGCCCTAGAAAACAATTCCCTGAAGTTTTGCGCTAGTAACACGTATGTTATCAGCGACGACCATAACAATTGTTTATTGATTTGAATTGCCATGAAAATTATGTCCATGTTGATTGCTATGGTGTGTTGACTAGGCCTCTAAATTATTAATAAAGATTCTGCTTTTGTTTCTCTTGGACGGTATACATAGCAATTCAACTGATATGGCAATTTCATTGATAATCGTGCCGGAATCAATTTCCGACCAAAAGTCGTATGCCCAAGTTTCAAGTTGTGCGTCGGTTTTTGTGCATAAATCCAATTCCGTTTCGGTTTTAGCTGTAAAGCATTAATTTGTGCAAATTATTTATTGATTAAATTTATGCCATGGCAATTTGCTTTCTCTTCTGCATGGAGTTTTGCAGAGTTGGAAAATCTTCTTTTTGTTTGAATTGATAAATTCATGAATGTCTCCGGTTTGATTTATTTTGTTAGAGAAGAGGAAACATGGTTTATTCATTATATGACTGAGACAATATATGTGATTAAGGAGATTAATTTTTTGGATTATAATTTAGGTTGTGTAATAATTTGTTTAAAATCCTAAATTATAAAATTAATCTCATAAGGTTGTATAAAGCCAAAATAAAGCTTATTTCATGTAATAAACATGAAATTTTATATTAGTGTGACATTAGAGATAATTATATTTTAATATCTCATAAAGTTTAAATTTCATGCATTTAGCATTTTTTGGATGTCACATTGGAGAGAATATCTCTCTCGTAAAGTTAGATCACAATGCTTTAGCTTATTTACTTAGTAACATTATTAAGAAATATTTTGTATATTTCATACGGATATGTTACATAAGAGTGTGATTGAGGACATTCATGACCCCATGTCTATAAAGTTAAATCACACATTAAAGTTAATTATATGGGTAATATAAAGTGTATCCTGGCGTTAAAGAGAATTTTATGAATTGATTGAGCTGTTGCCACCAAAGTGGTCTGTTCATTTAATTTATAGAATTTTAAACTTTAATGGTGAGGGATGTCTCTGATTAAGTACAAAATTCTTCTGCCCAAAGGTGTTGATTTTGTATAAGATTTAGAGATGACACATAAGACATATGATTGGGAAGTGACTTGTCTGAGTGGTCTATTCACCCAAAGGTGGTAGATTTATGAAGATAAGAATATATTCTCAGATCGTTTTATGTAGAGAATTTAGAATTGCATGTTATGTATTCTGCCCAAAGGTGTTTCATAATGATGTATCTAAATTCTCAATTGTGATTTTTGTTGGCTTTTATTGATATTACCCTGTGGTTTGCTAATATAATGCATTGTATTTGATCTATTCAGTCACTTTTTCTAGTCAACAATAATATGGTCACTATTGAAGTCTTGACTGGTTCAAACTTTAAGAAGTGGAAGCAAGATGTGGAATTTGCCATTGAGATGGCAGATGTGGATTTGGCTATGACCACATCAAAGCCAGCAGTACTTACTGATGCAAGTACTGATGCACAAAAACAAACACATACAGCCTGGTGGAGATCAAATCGCATGTGTTATCTCACAATGAAGAGGTCAATTCCTGAACACTTGTTGAGTGGTCTTCCTAGCACTGATGTGGCTAAGGAGTTATTGACCGCAGTATCCCAAAGGTATAAAGTCTCATCAAATGCAGAAATAGGAACATTATTGAGGGAGCTTTATTCCATGAGGTATGATGGAGTTGGTGGCATCAGGGAATACATTATTAAGATGGTCCACTATCAGACTAAACTGACAGGCCTTAATATTTCTCTTCCTGACGCATGTATTGTGTATCAAGCATTAAATACCCTCCCTGCAGATTATGGTTTACTTTTGACCACATACAATTCTCAGGATGAGGCATGGGGTATCAATGACTTGATTACAAAGTGTGTTGCTGAAGAAGAGAAATTGAAGAATGAGAAACAACAAGCTGCTCTCATTGTATCCAAGTCTAGCAAGAAGGGAAAGGGTAAGAAATCTAAATTTTCTACTCTTATGAATGTTCAGAACAATAACTCTGGTCAGTCAAATGCTGTGGGTGTCAATAAATTTACTTTTAAGAAAGATAGGTGCCACTTCTGTAAGAAGAAAGGTCATTTTAAAGCGAACTGTCTCAAATACAAAGCTTGGTTAAAGAAACGTGAAAACAAAGGTAACTCTTTGGCTCTTGTTTTATATGAATCCAATTTAGCTATTGCCCCATCTAGATCTTGGTGGCTTGACTGTGGAGCAACTAATCATGTTGCATTCATTATGCAGGGGTTCATAAGCACGAGGAAGCCAAATAAAGATGAGAGTAAACTTTTGGTTGGCAACAATATGGAGGTGGACGTAGAATTCATAGGAGTAGTTTGTTTAAATCTAGATTCTGGTTTTAAACTTATTTTAAGAAACAATTTCTATGTACCGTCTTTTAGACGGAATTTAGTTTCAGTTTCAATTTTGGACAAAGAAGGCTACACTTTTGGTATTAAAAATGGAAATATTTCCTTAACTTTTAATTCAAATGTTGTTGGCCATTGTGTTTTGTCATATGATTTATATAGATTGTGTTTAATTCCAAATGAAATTTATTCCACTGCATGTAATGTTGAACAAATTGTTGCCAAAAGACCCTTAATTAAGGAAAAGTCTTCCATGTTGTGGCATAAAAGATTGGGCCATATTTCTAGGGAAAGAGTAGAAAGGTTGATAAAAGATAACATCTTTCCTACTCTTGACTTTGATGACCTAGAAACATGTGTAGACTGTTGTAGGGGAAAAATGACCAAGATTAAGAAAAAAATGTCAGTTCGCAGTAGTGATCTTTTACAGATTATCCATACAGATATAAGTGGCCCTTACTCACCCACTATATGTAATAATAAGTATTTTATTACATTCATTGATGATTTTTCCCGATATGGTTATATGTTCTTGATTAAAGAAAAGTCTGAAACTCTTGATAAATTCAAGATTTTCAAGACTGAAGTTGAGAAACAGTTGGAAAAAACTATCAAAATAGTAAGATCTGATCGAGGAGGTGAGTATTATGGCAAACATGGAGTTGCAGGACAAGTAAAAGGTCCGTTTGCCAAATACTTGGAAGACTGTGGCATTATTGCTCAGTTTACCATACCAGGTAGTCCTAAACAAAATGGTGTTGCTGAAAGGCGAAATAGGACACTTAAAGATATGATGAGAAGCATGCAAAGTAGGGCCAATCTTCCTAACTATCTTTGGGGTGAGGCTATTAAAACAGCTTTATATATCCTCAACAGAGTACCCAGTAAGTCTGTTGCTAAAACTCCTTTTGAGTTGTGGATTGGACGCAAGCCTAGCCTCAATCATTTTCGAGTATGGGGATGTCCTTCAGAGGTACGTCTTTATGATCCTTATGCAAGTAAGATGCATCCTAAATCTACTCGTTGTTATTTTATAGGATATTCTGAGCATTCCAAAGGTTATAAATTTTATTGTCAAGATGGAGGTGCTAGAATTGTAGAATCACAAACAGCAAAGTTTTTGAAATATGATGTGGCTGATAAAAGTGACTCTAATACCACGAATGAGAATATACAGGTTACAGCAATTTATGTTCCTCAACCTATAGATAAAAATATTGTGGAGCCTGAGCCTGTGGTTGTTCCTATAAAGGGACAAGAACCTCCTATTGTTACTGAGGTTCCTCAACCACAAGATACAGTTGAACAGGTTCCACTAAGGAGATCTATTAGGGAGAGGAGACCTGCTATCTCATCAGATTTTGTGGTATATTTAGGAGAACATGATTATGATATTGGCCACGTTGTTGATCCAATTACTTTTACAGAAGCTGTCTCTGGTCCCCAATCTGACATATGGTGGGATGCAATGAGAGATGAGATGCAATCTATGAAGCATAATGGTGTTTGAGAGCTTATTGAGTTGCCTGAAGGTTGTAAACCTATTGGATGTAAATGGGTTTATAAAACCAAAAAGGACTCCAAAGGGAAAGTTGAGAGGTTTAAAGCCAAACTAATTGCCAAAGGTTATACTCAGAGAGAAGGGATCGATTTTAATGAGACTTTTCTCTCCTGTATCCTCTAAGGATGCATTTAGAGTACTTATGGCACTTGTAGCTCATTATGATTTAGAGTTACATCAAATGGATGTTAAAACCGCCTTTCTTAATGGAGAACCTTATCGAGGAGGTTTATATGGTGCAACCTGAAGGATTTGTAGATGATAGCAATGATCATCTAGTTTGTAGACTTAAAAGGTCTATTTATGGGCTCAAACAAGCATCCAGACAATGGTACTTGAAATTTGATGAGATAATTATATCCTTTGGATTTGTTGAAAATAAAGTGGACAGGTGCATATATCTCAAGGTAAGTGGGAGCAAATATATTTTCTCATTCTTTATGTAGATGATATTTTGCTTGCAAGTAATGATCTAGGCATGTTGCATGAGGTTAAGCAGCTATTGTCTAGACAATTTGACATGAAAGACCTTGGAGATGCATCCTTTGTTCTAGGCATTGAAATCCAAAGAGATAGGTCTCGAAACTTATTGGGTCTCTCTCAAAAGGCATACATTGATCGCATATTAAAAAGATTTAATATGCATAACAGTAATTCTGAAACTGTACCAATCTATAAGGGTGACAAATTGAGTTTGGAACAGTGTCCTAAAAATGATGTTGAGAGAGAGTCAATGAAGAATATTCCTTATTCTAGTGCAGTAGGGAGCCTGATGTATGCTCAGGTTTGTACTAGACCGAATATTGCCTTTGCAGTAGGTCTCTTGGGTAGATATTTATCTAATCCTGGATGGGACCATTGGGTTGCTGTAAAGAAAGTTTTGAGATATTTGAAAGGGACGCAAGACTATATGTTAACATATAGGAAGGTTGAAAACCTTAAACTTGTGGGATACACAGATTCTGACTTTGCTGGCTGTAAAGATGATAAAAAATCCACATCTGGTTATGTTTTCACATTGGCTGGTGGTGCAGTTTCTTGGAAAAGTGTCAAACAGACGCTGTTAGCTTCATCCACTATGCAGGTTGAGTTTGTAGCATGTTATGGGGCGGCTACACAGGGTGTATGGTTACACAATCTCATTGCTGAGATGACCATTGTCAGTTCTGTGTCAAGACCAATTGGAATATACTGTGATAATATTGCTACAGTATTATTCGCTAAGAATAATAAAAGTATCACAGGGTCAAAGCATATGGAAATCAAATACTTGACCTTAAAAGAGTTGATAAAGAAAGGTGACATTGAAGTAGAGCATATTATGACTGAATGTATGGTTGTTGATCCTTTGACTAAGGGACTCCACCTTGGTGCTTTTAAAGGGCATGTTGCTAGCATGGGATTGGTTGAGTCATTTGATGTTCTTGGTTAGTGGGAGTCAGTATATATGTTTGCTCTACTTATTTTTGTTTTGTTTGAGACATCATTTTGATGTATTTGGATTATTATAAATTTTAATAATAATAATCATTGATGATTCAGTCATATGACATTTTATATTTATAAAGTCTTAAGACATGTGTCAGTCTTAAGCAAGAGCCTGGGGCATTAATTGTTGGGCTAATGTGTATGTCTTGTGACACAGAAAGATATCCTGGATATAAAGTTAATTATAAGACATACTGGTTTAAATTATTTAAACCATAAGGTATTTCTCTTGCATACTTGTGATGCATAAAGTAGAGAAATTGGTGACTGACAAGTAAATAGCACATTATATAAACCATAAAGCTAGTGCTATTGTTACTTGCTACACTACCACATCTAGTCCATGTGGGCAAGATTCATTAAGTATTTGTAACCATAGAAAGAATTGTGTCGCATTAATGATACAAATTCTGCTATGATTCAATATTGAGGATCTTGTTTGACCGAATGATACTTTAGAATAGTGTCTTGACCAATATACATTGAGCTCATAAAGTTTTAAAATATTATCTTGGCATAAAGAATTAGTCACAATTAATGTCGCCCAAGTGGGAGAATGTTAGATTTTTAATCTAATTATAGGCTTATATTAATTGTGATTAATAGTTAAGATAATATGGTCAAATATGAGACATAAAGTGGGCCATTTATTTTGGTTTAATTATTGGGCTTATTATTCTAATATAATAAGATGTGGATTAATTGTGTAGGCCTATTAGGCCCATTAGAGATTATTAGATGGAGACTCTAATGTGTTTAATATATAAGGAGTGCTAGGTCCCCTCTCTAAGGATCTGAAATAACAACTAAATTAAGTTTTTCTCCCTCTACCATCTAAGAGACTTAGTCATAAGATCCGGAGAGAAGAATCTGGTATACTTGATTGTTGATTGTGTTCTTGCTTCCATTCATCATGGCGTTGGATAAAAAATTAGGTTCTATCTAATTTTCTCTAATTTAGTATTCTAAGTATTCATGTATGATCTTGGGTGTAGAATAATTTTTATTCTAACATCTCCTCCCCTGTCAAAATTCGTCTCCCTCACCCTCTCATGCCCTTCTTTGAATTCTGAATTCCATTAAACTTGGCACTTTCCCCTTTGTCTCGAAATCTCTCCACCCCAAATTCCATAAATGGTCGCTACAACTACCAAGCCACCAGTTCTAGATATTCAACTTAGACCCCTAGATAATCAACTTGAAACCATAGGTTCATCTAATAAGCCCAACCACTTATACCAAGTAATCAAGCCCTTCCAACAATTGAATCTGCTGAGTCCAGTAATTAACAAAAAAAATGCGATTATTGAGTATCATATACTGCCAAGTCTAATAATTTTTCCTTTTTATTTTTCTTTGTGAAGTAATTGTTGATTTGGATTGACTTGATTTAAGTAAAAGAAGAGAAAAAATCACCAGCATAGGAGTTATTTTTTATGAAGAAGTGGGGTTGGGCTGGTGGTAGAGGAACTTTGGAGAAGTTTGGATCGGATCTCAAGAGTTTCGATTATAGGCAATTTTCAGATGTTGCTTGATGGAAGATTGCTTTAGATTTCTAGTTCAAGGGACTTTTTGGAGTAAGGTTGTTGGTGTAGCAAAAGGAATTTAGCAGAGAAACAGAAGGAGGGAGGCAGTAACTTACCACGGAGGAATTTTATATCAGTAGCAGCAGAAGAAATGGTGGTGGTGGTGGTGGTGGTGGTGGTGTTTAGAAATTTTTTTTATTTTGTAAAATGTTCAAAGGGTATATTAGGATATTCATTAATAATTTTATCTTATGTCAGCAATTTGGGTTTTTTGGTTATCAGACATATAAATATAAGGGGTGTATGTGTAATTTTTCAAATTAGAGGGGATACTAGGTGAAATTGTCATAAACCTCAAGGGAGGTTTCTGAAATTATCCCTAAAAACAAATACAAGATGTCATTGTTGAAGAGGGGCATAATTCTGACAATCTAAAAAATCAAGGACTGAAAATGGCACAGTCTTTCAAAACATTCTCCCAAAGCCCACGTGCTTTAACTTTCACTTTTCTTTCTTGTTCATGTTGATTTATTTCTTGATAAGTAATCGTTTTTCTTATTAGTTGTAAATCTGCATATTTGCTTTCGCATGTTGTTGATATACATTGAATTCTCAAGTATCAGTTTTATTTCACGTAAATATTAGCAATAATTTTCCTTATTAGATTGCATATTTGCTGTCAAATTCTGTGAGTACACATGTTGAATTCTCAAATATTAGTTCAATTCAATAATATTTTCTCTAATGTCCCTTGTCATATCATTGCAAATGAACCTCTTGCACAACAATTTTAGTTCTTAGTCAACAAGCCAAATGAACAGCTTTCATCGAATTTTTTTTTTCCATTTCAAATTTGATCCCTTAAAGGCTCAACATTGCTACTGGTGATTTAACCTTGTTGTTGACAAAACTCTGGATGAACAGTTTGTGCAGCAAAATTTCGGTCACTGTTTCCTTTTCTTTGCAAATATATACTTTTGTTGTTTTCAGGCATCTAACTAGATATTCTAGCCAGCATTTATTTATTTATTTTTTTAACCCGAAACATACCCTGACTCAAGCCCTTCGGACCTGAGCCTGCTCACCAAACCAGGAGAATGCGCTGTTACCCCGCACGACGCACCTAAGCAAATCACGGAATTCAAAGTTTAGAGTTTCGAACTCGGAACCTTGCAGCCTTTCCCCAAGTTCGCTAACACTGAACTGGCCCGTGGGGGCTAGCCAACATTTATTATGAATGCATTTCTGAAAAATGTACACTCAACCTTCAAAATAAGCAACTTGTTCTTCTCTTATCCCATTCAAATGTACAATCAAATTGATTATTTTGATTAATGAAAAATGTTAATTCTTTTGTTAGATATCAAAAGGTGTCAATCAGGCAAGAAAATTCGAGGTGCAGTTGGGCATATGGTGAGGAGAGACAAACATTATAGGGAAAAAAATGACTTGGAGAAAAATTAGGTTGGAAAAGAGGAGTAGCAACCTCTAAAAGGCAGGGGGAAGGAGGAAATTATGTAATCTGAAGATTTTCCAGGAGAAGGATAGAGAAATGGATGGAAAGAGACAGCCAGAAATAATTATATTGTTAGGTAATTTAATAATTTTCTATGTGAGTCCTAGTTTGATATTTATACATAAATGGTTCTTTTTTTTTTTTTACAAAAACTTAATTGGTAAATTTTTAATTATTTGCCACTTTTTTATCTCATATATATTATATTCTAAAATATGCTACAATATAATTCTTTTAATAATATTCCATAGTAACTGAATCCAGAAAGAGTTACAACTCTTGGCGAATTTAAAATTTTAAATATTTTAACTTAATCCAAACCCACAAAACTCACATAGATAAGTCCTTTGTTGATTGATCTCATCAATAGCCTTCGGCTGAGTACGGGCAATCTCAAGCTCTCACTTATGCTCTTTAGATTTTTCAATTAATTTTTTAAACTACTAACAAATCTAGCATATTATCATAAAAGTTCTAATACAGCATTTTATTTAACATTAAAAAAATGTGATAGCATGATTATGTGCTAGATACAAAATCATTTAAATGAAAAGAATCAAAATTCTTTGCTACAATTATGTAAATCAAAGTGGGAAAAAGTGTATTTTTAGCGAAAAACCATAACCAGAATTGATTATTTTCAGCAAGAAACCGTAATCAGAATTGATTATTTTTAGTGCATTTGGTAAAAACTGTTAGAATACCCGGCACACATGTGGCAAAATTGTAAATGTTTGATAAATGGTTTTGAATAATGGATTAAATTAATCCAATCTTATTTAGAACCATTTGATAAATTGATATAAATGGATTACAAGAAATCAATTATCATTACGCAACCTAATTAAGCATGTGTTTAGTAAGTTTTTCTCACTTCCTACCTCCAACCGCACACAATTATACACTCTTATACGAAAATACAAATGTGGATATAATTATATATAATTGGATTAAATAGGTAATTCATTTTTTTAATAGGAATAGATTGTTCATTTAGAACTAATGGTTCACAAAAAGCTATTTAGAATTAGTAGTGTTTTTATTATTACCCAAAACTATTTAAATGAATGTGGATGATATTTACAATTGACGATAGTGCAATTATGTATTGGTGGCATATTTGTTATATTGCATGCTATATAATTACAGTAGACTGTTGTACTACTGAGTACAACGAACAATTCTTTTGTTTACACTAATTTTCATGAAAAAATGGTATTATTGTATTATTGTACACTATATTGTATTAAATCCTATGCTACAACTTCCTATCTTTGTCCTTATATTCTAGGGTGACATGGCTCCACCGTCTATATATGTACCAGAAGTAAGCAATTCCTAGGCACACTAGACAAGTCTTCAATCTATTAACTTAGAACTCGAATTAGTCATGAAGAAAATTTATTCTCTCCTCGGACTCTTGCTGTTAAGTTATTGGTTGGCCTGCTTAGCAATGGCCGCCACCAATATTACTACAGATCAGTCAGCCCTGTTTTCTTTGAGAGACAAAATTACTTTTGAGCCTAGTCAAATCTTGGCGAACAACTGGTCTATCACATCCTCTGTTTGTGATTGGATTGGGGTCACCTGTGGCTCTCGTCACCGCCGAGTGACTGCCTTAAATATTTCAAACATGGGACTGACTGGCACCATTCCTCCACAATTGGGAAATTTGTCATTTCTTGTCTCCTTGGACATGAGCAGTAACAATTTCCATGGAGAACTCCCAGATGACTTGGCCAACCTGCGCCGATTAACACTCCTTAGTCTCGGCTTCAACAAGCTCAGTGGGGAACCTTCCCTCACGATTTGGTGACTTGCAGAAACTCCAGTACTTGTCTCTCCGAAACAATAGCTTTTCAGGTTTTATTCCGCCTGCTATCTATAACATATCGAATCTAGAGATATTGGACCTTTAATTCAATTCTCTAGAAGGAATGATTCCAAAAGCTATTGCAATTATCAAAATCTCAAAAGCCTAATCATTTCTCATAATATGCTATATGGTTCTTTGCCGTTTGAGATCTTCAATATTTCCTCATTGGAGGTGATTTCTTTCCAAGGTAATAGTCTATCTGGCAGTCTTCCAGTTAATATCTGCAGCTGTCTTCAGAGACTCACATGGCTTGACCTATCAGATAACTCGTTTAGTGGTCAAATACCATCAATATTGTCTCCATGTTCAAAGCTTCAGGTATTATTTTGAATCTTAACAATTTTAGTGGACCCATCCCAAAAGAAATTGGGGATTTGAACTTGCTTGAGGAGCTATATCTTCACAACAACAATTTAGAAGGTAGGAGCCCAATTCTTGCATTTTAAAACAATTCAAAATTAGATAAATTATCTTTATTTTTACTTTATTATCATGTTGATGACTTTATAATGTTTATTAGGAAAATTTCCCTGTTCACAACAAATCTTTTTAATATAGGACAGCTAGCGAAACAGGTACATAAATTGGCTGGTCAAACTGAATCTATGATTTGCAAATTAAGAAGACACTGGAGTATTTGGCTATAAAATTAATAAAGATTAAGGAAAATAGCAGTTAGACAAATAAAAGCTTAACCGCGTAGTTTCGTATTCGGTTATGCAGATTTTCTGGGCTAATGAGTGAACTCAAAAAATTGCTTACGTTTCGTGTTAACATGTTTGTGGGTTGTTACGGTTGTTTACTGCTGTTTTTGCTATTATTGACTTTGCCATAAATTCGACCAAACAGTTGGCTTGTTGAATAAGCGACCATATTCTGATATTACGTTGCAGGTACAAGCTAATTTGCAGAACATGTATCTGGTTCTTAACTTTAAACACTAAAAAAGGGGCAGATTCAGTATTGAAGCTCAAAATTTATTTATATACCCCTCGAATTGTAAACAAATTTTGAAAAAAAAAATCAAGAAAAGCAACACTCTAACATTCACTTCACTATTTTTTAGATAGGGGAGATTCTTAAGTGAACCCCAACGTGTGGATTTTGTGGTCAAAATAAAGGCCACATGGTGAAGCGATGAATATTGATGTAAGGCAGTAAGAACATTCATGTGGCTCTTTAATTAACCACGAGATCCACATGTGGAGGGTCATTTAAGAATTTTCCTCACTATCCCCTTCTAATATTGGTCACATAGGTATTAAATAGAAAAAGTTTCCATGTATGGGTTATAGTCATGCACAAGAACAATATTTCAATTTTGCACCACAGGAGCCAGCTAGGTACTAAAGCCAGGAAGCGTCCTAATTTAGCATTCTGGGCAATTGCGGTTTTCATACATTATCATGGGTAAAATTATGAAGTGTCCTACCTATTTCATACATTTTTTTATCTTTTTTTTTCATTTTTTGAATTTTATCTTTCTATATGATTCAAATATCCATCGATTTTTTTTTTCCAAAAAATCAAATAGATCCTCAATAAAAAATAAAGTAATTACTTAAGATTTTCATACAATTCTCAATTTAGTTATGACAGCCTTATAGGCATGATAATGGTCAGCTAGCAAACAATAGAAGATCATAAGAAGATTATTAGCATATAAGAAGTTGGTAGAATTGATATTTTGACAAGTAATATTCCACATTATGACCTTTGCATGCTGAGAGTGATTTTAAATTTTCATTTGAAATATCAATTTACAAGGCACGCAGGGTAAGGAATGTGAATTATTTTTTGTGGAAGAGTGTACTTAGAAACTTAGGATATCAAAAGTGTCAAATTTGAATGCTGTGTGAATTTGGATTTTTTATGTTTGTGAATATGAATGTAGATCGTATTTGTCACAATTGACTATGGTAGGATAAGCTGTAATTAGGTGACCGAACTTGTATTTTATTTCCTTTCAATAGCAGGAGTAATTAGTTGTCAATAATTGCTGTGTCCTTTTCTGTCTCTTTTCTATTTTACAATAAATAGTGAAAATAGTTACCCAATTTTTTTTTCACTATAACTAATTTTAGTCCCTGCATTTTGGTTCTCAACTATTTAGTCCTTAATCTATTACTGTTACGGTAAGTTTAGTATTTAGTAAGTTATCCTAACCGAAACCTATGTTTTTATTATCAATGATTGCTAAGTCAAAGAGAGTAATTAGTATATATATAGCTTTCCCACCAATAAATTGAACTGTACCTACTTAGAGGAATCAAGGGCTTGAAATTGGTTGCATAAACCTAAAATTGCAATGCTTAAAACTCCTCCCCCCCCCCCCCCCCCCCCAAAAAATCCTTATTTTGTCAATCATTTCATGCTTTTAGCTTCCATTAGTTTGGCGAAGTGTTTTGATTTAGTTTTATGGAGGGCAAAAATATCTAGTCCTCCTTGGAGTGATTTTGATAGAGGACTAGATATTACAACATTACTTTTTAGAATGCCCGATAAATGAGATAAAACGATGATGAAAGAATAAAAAGATAATTACAAAATATGTTAAAGAAATATTAAAAATTTTCCAAAATATAACAATCCGAATGTTACTAATGTTTTGGTCGATTAACAATTAAAGCTTTTGTCACCAAAATAAAATATTTAAGACCAGATAATCAAAAGCACTAATTAATGCTACTAAGTTTAATTAACAATTACAGAGGACTAATTTGTCTACTTTCTCATTTATTGTTAGTGTTTTTCAAAGTATTATTAATATGCATAAATCAAATATCATGTTATCAAGATATAAACCTTTCATTCAGCATGTCATGCGATTTGATTTATTAAGTATACTTTTTTCCCAAACCGGACTTAGGGATTTATGACAATTTTGCAGGTGTGATTCCACAAGAGTTTGGTAATCTTCATAATCTGAAGTTCTTAAATATGGAAAGCAACAGGTTCACTGGATCGATATCCAGAAACTTCGGAAATTTAACCACGCTTGTGATACTGTCTTTTGCTAGGTAATAACTTAACAGGTGAGATTATTTTCAGTTAGACAGATGATAATAATTTCAACAAGGGTGCTCTGTGTGGATAGACATTGTTTAAGTTTTTGTTATTCTGCAGGTACAATACCACAAGAGCTAGGCAATCTGCACAAGCTAGAAATATTGTATCTGTGGTCCAATAGCCTAACTGGATCCATACCAGTTCAAATATTCAACATCTCAGTGTTGCAAGAGCTGAGGCTTACAGACAATAATCTTTCTGGAAATCTTCCACCAACCATGGGTTGCCGATTGACCAATCTGGAACATCTTTTTATCAGCGGAAATCAACTTGATGGCGTGATACCAGCCTCGATCTCAAATGCATCCAAGCTAGCATCTTTAAGCTTGGGTAAAAACAAATTTAGTGGTCCAATTCCCAATTCTCTTGGTGATCTAAGACTTCTTAGAAAACTGGAGCTCTTCAAAAATAATTTGACAAGTGAACCTTCCTCACTAGAATTGAGCTTTATCAATTACTTGACAAATTGCAAGTACCTAAAAGTGTTAGCGTTCAGTGATAATCCTTTGCATGGCATTCTTCCGATATCCAGTGGGAATCTTTCAACTTCTTTGGAGAGACTTTATGCATATGGCTGTGAAATCAAGGGAAAAATTCCTGATGGAATTGGGAATTTGAGCAATTTGTTTGTTTTGAGTCTCTACGGAAATCAATTGAGTGGAAGAATTCCTGCAACAGTAAAAGCATTGCAAGAACTTCAAGTCTTAAGTTTTGATGATAACCAACTTAAGTGGATCATCTTTCAGATGTTCTTTGTGACTTGAAGAGCTTATATCGGAATAGTCTAGGCCAAAATCAGATTCAGGGTCAATACCATCATGCTTAGGTAATGTTACTTCTCTGAGAGATATTGGCTTTGAGGGAGAACTTATTAAACTCTAGCATACCTACTAGCTTGTGGAACCTTAATGATCTCTTGATCGTTGGACCTATCCTCTAATTCCTTGAGTGGCTCACTACCACAAGAAATTCAAAATTTGAAGGTGTTAATAGATTTGGATTTGTCAAGAAATCACATCTATGGAAATATTCCAAGTTCAATTGCAGGTTTGCAAAGTTTAATCAACCTTTCTTTGGCTCAAAATAGACTTGAAGGACCTATTCCAGACATCCTTAGTCATATGTTAAGCTTGGAATTCATGGATCTATCCAATAATCATCTATCAGGTCCAATCCCAAAGTCCTTGGAGACACTTTCACATCTCGCATACATTAATCTTTCCTTCAACTACTTAAGTGGTGAAATTCCCTCTGGTGGTCCTTTTAAGAAATTCACACACAAATCATTCATGTTTAATGATGAGTTGTGTGGCGCTCAAAGATTTCTTGTTCCTCCTTGTAGTACTTCTCCTATTCAGAGATCAAACAAGAAGAAAATATTTGAAGTGATAGTAGTTTTGTCAGGGATTGCAGCAATTGTTGGTACAACTACCATAGTTTTATTTTTAAAATACCGAAGGAAGGATGATGTTCCAAGAACAGCCGATTTAATGCCCATGGGAGTACCACAAAAGATTTCATGTAATGAACTTGCTCAAGCAACCAATGGCTATGATGATAGCAATTTACTTGGCATAGGGAGTTTTGGATTTGTCTATAAAGGGATGCTAAATGGGATACTTGTGGCTGTGAAAGTTTTCAATTTGCCATCAGAAGTTACTTTTAAGAGTTTTGACAGAGAATGTGAAGTATTACGCAACCTTCGCCATAGAAACTTAACCAAAGTGATTGGCAGTTGCTCTAACATTGACTTCAAAGCCTTGGTTCTTGACTACATGCCTAACGGGAGCCTGGAAAAGTGGTTGTACTACCACAGTCTTTTCTTAGATTTGATGCAAAGAATAAGCATAATGATAGATGTTGCTTCTGCATTGCAATACCTCCATTACGGTTATACAACAACAGTGGTTCACTGTGATTTGAAGCCTCAAAACATATTGCTTGATGATGATATGGTTGCACATGTGAGTGATTTTGGCATTACCAAGTTTTTGGATGAAGAAAATAGTATTTTGCACACCAAAACCCTTGCAACACTAGGATATATTGCACCAGGTTGGACATCTAGCTTTTGCTTTTTGGTTTTTATTTGCATTTCTTTTGTCTTCCTCAGTAATTTTAGTTTCCCCACTATGATTTCAAACAAATTGATAGATTGGCATTTATATTACAGAGTATGGACTGGAGGGACAGGTATCAACAAGAACGGACGTTTATAGTTTTGGCATAGTTGTCATGGAAACTTTTTCAAGAACTGAAGCCTAATGATGAGATGTTTTCTGGAGATGTGAGCCTAAAGAGTTGGATAGAAGATTCTCTACCTCATGCAACAACTCAGGTTATAGATGCTAACTTACTCGAACCAAAAGATACGCATTTCACTCAGAAGCTAGAGTATGTTTCAATGATACTCGAATTGGCTTTGAATTGTTGCAAGGAGTGTCCTGGAGATAGGATTCATATGCAAGATGTTGTAGCATCACTCCAAAAAATAAAACGTCAACTTGATGCATTATAATGAGACCAAAATATAAAAGTATGTTCTCGCATTTTATTTCCTTATAGTTACACATAATAAGTTGATGCTTCTTATGCTTTGTTTTGCCGAAGGTGCATAATTTGAGTTGTCAAAGTTAATGTTTTGTTATTTAAAACTGATGAAAGTGATGTATGTAAGGTCAGTTGGATGTCAAACTTGAGTTCTTTTCTTGTGAACTTTACATTGATTTTTCATTCTATTTTGAGGTGACTAACACAATGTACATCTTATTGGTAGTTGTTGAGGTCAACCAAAATTTTCCATGGATAATTTAAATTTGATGTGATGAAAATTTTGAAATTGTTGCCGAAATTTTTTATTTTTTATCCTGTAAATGTTTGTACACATAATTTTTTTATAGAAAATATATTAGTTGGATATGTAAGTTTAAATCATACAATGTAGTATACCTATAATGTTTGAGACACAGAATAAGGGACACTATCTCGTCATATGATAACAATAATTTTTTAAAGTGAACTAATCAAGTTTCAAATAATTTGGTTCATAGAAAGAAAAAATTAGTACTTCAAACTCATTTAGTATTCACAACTAAAATCGTATGGTTTGATAGAGCAATTGATATTTGAATACAAATCTAAATTTTTTATTTTCTCAATACTTTTAAAAGAGAATAATGAAAAATTCCAAAGTATAAACAATTTGATTACCTGATTTTTTGGTAAGCTTTAGCTTAATTGTAGTGAAGCAATTAATTGAGAAATAAACTACCTGGTATAGAGAAATAATGATCAAGATGCTTTGTTGTCTATAATGAGCTATCCCTGCTCACAAAAAAGGAGAAGTCTAATATTGGCAACCGATGATACAAAAAAAATTTTAACATTGAATTTCAAGCAAAATTGAGTGGCAAACACATTTTTTTGAAGTTAAAATCACATAATTTAATATTTAAGAAGCGTTATAGAAAAGAAGAGATTATATTTGATAATTATAAACAATAAAATTCCGAAGGAGCACGTGTAACATATTTGACATATGTTGTATTAAGGAGCTACAAAATAAGACATTAAGAGTCCTTTGGAATCAAAACTTTTTATAATGGAAATTTTCTCTTGTTGAGTATGTTAATACTACTTAATGTGTATTCACTCAACATTACCTCTCACAGAGAATAAATTTTCTATTGTTGAAAACATAAAATACTACTTAATTTGTATTTACTCAAGCAGTGTCTCTCTCATAAGTAAATATATACAGTCACACAAACACACATGTATATTTATTATTAACATACACATACAAGCTCTTTTCATTCTATTTGAATAGTTGTAAAATCAAAAAACCAAGCTGTCTTCATTTCTCCTATAAATAAAGGCAATTAGTAGTTTTAAGTACATGCTATAGTTGTTCAAGTAATAATGTGTAATCTTATTTGCAAATTGAGAACGTACCCTCTACTTTTAGAAACAGGTTTATTATATTTAGCTTTCCTTTTAGTAAACCCAAGAGTAGTGAGGTGTTTGGCGTTGGCCCCTTGCATATTTTTATCAAACCACTTGACCATCACAAGATATTACTCATGCAGGCATAAGCATAATAAGTATAATAAACATGTCTTATTAAATAGTATTTTTGAAGAGAAAAAGCGGTTGGTATTCAAGTTGGACTCAAATTATATGTCAATGAGAATTCACTTGATAAGGATAAACAGGAAGGGAGATGGAAGGAAAAGGAGTCTAGTAATTATCCCCATCTCAATTGCCGAACATAATATGCAAAAATATACATAAGTTGTTTAATAGACTATTTTTACAATACTCTCCTTTGATGTACAAAATAAAATGTAAAGAAATTAGAAAAATCAGAACCATAATTTAATCAACTAATACTCTACCTAAATGCTCTGTTGCATTACAAAGTAACATTAAGTCAATTTAAACATCTGAATAATTAGGTCCTGACAACAACAACCAAGGTAAGAAAGATACACAACAACTTAGTCTTGACCCTTGGTGTCAACTAGCATACCAAGGAATCTTCCTTTCAAGTGATACTTTGTCACCTCCACGAACCTTGCCAACCGTTTTCCAACTTCTAAGTGGGCATTGAAGTAACTGCTTGGAGCTAAGAAGCATTTATGTTACCGCTTAACAACAAAATTCAAAATGAGACCTCATAAATTCGAAACTGTTTAAAGATGACAACAAGATTTATTGCATAGTCAACAACATCAATGTTCTTAAAATTTCAAATTTGAGACATAAAATTAGGATCACAAAGAAGTCAAAAAGAACATGTATTTGAATGGAATTCTAGCACAAACTCTTGGATTTTTAGATAACTAGTGTTTAAGCCTCACCCAATGTCCAATGAATGGCTAAATAAGAGTTTTAATTGAAGTGTTAGAAGCTTTTAGATTATGCAAATAACCATGTCAAATGCTATAATACTACAATTTTTAAAAATACAAAGAATAGAGGAAAGAAATTGATTCGATAGCTGAATTTTCTCATTTCAAGTCCCTACTTATACTCAAAAGCATCTAATTCCTTTTGAATATTGACTCCAAACTATCAAAAAGAAGCTACAAGAGTTAAAGAAATATCATGATTAGAACGGTGTGTTACCAATGACTTCGAACGTCTCTCCACACCACAATACCTAGTGAATGCCATAAAGTTGAATCTATTTCTCAAAGTTCCATTTTCAATTAAAAGAAAATAAAAAGTGCAAATTATACACAAAAGTTATCCTAACATATGATTTATGAAATGGAAAAAATTGAAAACGAGAGTGAAAGGTTGTTTATTATAAAACTTCCTACAAGGAAGCCAACGCAACAATAAGATAAACAGGTTTGCAACCCACAAAAAAAAAAAAAAAAAAGAAGGACAAAGCTTCAATGGGTTCAAAGTATCATAGACATTCCTCGAAAAAGTATCATAGACATTCATGCACACAACAATTGCAATTCCAATGGTATGTACAATAGCAAGGTACCACAACAACAAAATAAATTCTTTAACTAGAAGACTTACCCTCTTTCAGGTACCACAAGACGCTTAGGTAACTCTTGCAAGCTCAATGTAGACACCAAATTTTGACACACTATTTATTTTCAAACATGGGAGGGGAATGTTTGCACTTTTGTGCCAAATTTTAATTTTTCAATAATTTGGAGGGTAAAATAGTAATTTTATCTGTAAATATTTTTCTATCAGCTTTTGGGGGGTTTTAAATTCATATTTTTACTTTTATGTGAATTTGTTAATTTTTTATAAATTTT
Organism: Mitragyna speciosa; assembly: GCA_024721245.1. Lineage (NCBI taxonomy): Eukaryota > Viridiplantae > Streptophyta > Magnoliopsida > Gentianales > Rubiaceae > Mitragyna > Mitragyna speciosa. Next base: position 25,892,225 of record CM045552.1, on the reverse strand, counting down.
CTGGATTCAATTAGTATTTTTTATATTTTTACCATCACGAGGGCAAAATGGTAATTTCGCCCCGCGAATACCATGTTAGCTCATTTTTAGTTTCAAATTCATTTTTTTCTAATTATTTAAGCATGTTTTTAATTTTCTTGATTTTTCAGAAATGATTACTATTTTTTTCTATGAATTTTCATTGCCCAAGGGCAAAATCGTCATGTTACAAATTAAATTTATTTTTCACAAAATTTTGAGTCAAAAATGCATTTTTAAGTGTTTTAAGCTTATTTGTAATTGTTGATAATTTTTTGAGAACAATGACTATTTTTCTGTGAATTTTCATTGCCCAAGGGCAAAATCGTTATTTTACAAATTAAATTTATTTTTCACAAATTTTAATCCAAAAATGTATTTTTTAGTGTTTTAAGCTTATTTGTAATTTTTGATAATTTTTTGAGGTGAATAGCTATTTTTCTATGAATTTTCGTCATCCAAGGGCAAAATTGTCATTTCACATTCCAAACTCATTTTTCACCAATTTTTGGGTCCCAAATATGTTTTTAGGTTTTAAGCATGTTTTTAAGTTTTTAAATTTTTTCGGAGTGAATTAGTGTTAATGAATTTATTATTTATATTTTTCTTATTTTTTTTATTATTGTGAGAAAGAATAGATTTTTTAAGGATAAAGTTGTAATTTTGTAGTCAGGGACATTTTGGTCTTTTAATTATTTCTTGGAGGTTAAGACATGCAGTATAAATACCCCAGTTGGGGATGTTAAAAAAAAAGAGAGGAAAAAATCAGAAACCCTACAAACACTTTTGTTTTTGTGAGTTTTAGATTAAAACACACACTTGGCACCTACAAAACACACACTCCATTTTTTAGTCACGGTTACTATTCATTAGATTACGGTTCGTCTTCTTCAGCCCAGATTTTTATTGTTCATCTGGCTTCTCCATTTCTACTGTTCATCTGTCTTATCTAATAAACAGGTAATTTCATAGCTTTTGTTTTTTTTATTGATTTTCTTTATGTGTTTTTAGTTTGATTAATTGGTGATTGTGTTAATTGATTCAATCCATATGAAAAACTGCCTGTAAATTTACAATTTTTGTCTGAAGATTGAATTTTTTTTGGGCTAAGATTTTTCTGAGTTTTTATATTTCTGGTTCAATTCTTCTTCCGTTCTTCTCCACCATTCATCCATCCTCCGCCGTATCTCCACCACCCTCTTCAAGATCCACCACCACCTACTTAGCCTGCATCCCTCCACCCAAAACCCACCAAAAATCTCTACTATCCGGAACCGTTCGCAACCAAAGCCCACCCATAGCCATCTTTTTCTTCATTTCTATTCAAACAACCTCATAAGCTCCACCACTTCCTGCCTATAACCCTTACTGGGCACCCACAGACATGACAATCATCAAGTCCTCACCAATAGCGGCCTCAATAATTGCAATGTTAAGTCCGAATCCCCACCTGCAATTTCATATCCAAATCAGCGAAATACCAACTAAACATCAACAAAATCCCACAACCGCCACCTCAGCCTACCAAAATCGTCAACGACCACAAATTCAGAAATCACCGACAGCCACCTCTAACCTCCACAGCCCCTGCAATGCCACCAATCACCTCTAATCCACCCCCATCAGTCCCAATTTGGATGCCCAAACACCAACTCCTTCTCCCACTGCCCAAATTTTCATCAGAAAACTATCAAACCACCAATCAAAATCCACCGTTCCTCATCCACCTGTGAACAAACAATCAAAGCCACCATAGCCACCAGAAACTCGCACCAGGAAAACTCCACATCAATCCATCCCTGAAGCTGCAACACCGCTACTCACCAGTCCTCAATCCCACCACAATCGGTCACTTAACTTTGCAATCTCAGCCCGCATATCATCATCCATGACCTGGAGTTCCTCGTCTATGGGTTGTTATCTTATTGTTTGCTATTTAATTGACTCATGAGCAAAGTTGATAAACTGATAGAATTTTTGGCAATCATTTGGGTTGTGAATCGATTGGGATTTGGGATAAGTTACAATTTGATTTCAGATTTTTGTGTTAGAAGGATTTGGAATTTTATTGTTGGGACTAGAATGGGTTTGGAGAATCTGGGATCATCTCTATGAGAGAGTAGTTTAAGAAAGATTTTAATTCGTGTCTCTGGGAGAAAGATTTGGAAATCTGGAAGGATTTTGAGCTTCGGCATTGAAGAAGGTGCTCTGGAGAGAAATTTTGACTTTTGCTTTTAACATTCTTTTCCTTTAGTTTTCGGTGCACAGATTATAGGGATTTGGTCTTGCTTTTGCATTATTTTAATGTTTCTTGGGCATTGGAGCACGTTGTGAGTTTTGAACTCGTTATGGTTCATTTCTTTATTTACTTAGTTTGATCAATTGGTTTCTGTTTTGATTGGTCTTTCTTTTATTGGTTTAGTTAATTAATTTAGTTAACCAAGTTAAGTTAATGAATTTAGTTTAATTTCGTTTTGATTTTTTTATTTTGATTTTTATTTTATCATAAAATAGAGATATATGCTTTGACCCTCATTACTATTAAGTATTGTCATAGAAACTTTTATTATTTTTTTTTATTTTTTACACTTTTAGTTCTTAATAATTATAGATGGACCCTCCACCGAGTCTTATTTTGTTCCAATTAAAGTCTTAATCAGTTGCAATTAACTCTTGAGCTTACTTAAATCTTACTGGTTTATCCCCCAATTTGCGTTAATTACATTTTTTTGCCCTTAGACTTGTGTAGATTTTTATTTTTTGTTCCAATTAGTTTAAATTTACTATTTGACCCTAATATACTCTACTTCTTATTTTCCCCCTCTAACTTGCTATAATTTACATTCTTCTTGTAGACACCAAATTTTGACACACCATTTATTTTCAAATCTTGGGGGACCTTTTTCCTACTATTTGGTGTCAAATCCTGATTTTTGGGTGAAAATGAAGAAGTCAGCAATTTTGGGAGGGCAGAATAGTAATTTTTTAATTGTTAATATTTTTTTATTAATTTTGGAGGGTTTAAATTCATTTTTTGTACTTTTATATGTATTTTGTGATTTTTTTCGAATACAGTTGGTATTTTTATGTATTTTCACTAGCATAGGGGCACAAGGGTAATTTCGCATCGCGAATACCAACTTTCGCCCAATTTTGTGTACCAAATTTATTTTTCAAGTTTTCAAGCATGTTTTTAAATTTTCTTAACTTTTTTTCGGGGTGAATTTCTATTAATAAATTTATTATTTACATTTTTATTATCTTTTTTTATTTTCGTGAGAGAATATAAATTTTTAATTGTTTTAAGGGTAAAGTTGTAATTTTGATAGTCAAGGGCATTTTGGTCTTTTAATCATTTCTTGGAGGTTAAGACTTGTGCATTATAAATACCCCCACTTGGGGATTAAAAAAGAGAGAAAATAGAAGTCTAGGGAGAGTTTTTAATTTTTTTTAATTTTTTTTAATTTTTTAGTTTTTCCATTTCACCTAGAATGCCTAGAACACACACTTTTTTCTACACACATCTTCAAATTCTCACCTAGAACACCTAGAACACACACTAGTGCATCTTCAAATTTTCACCTAGAACACCAAGAACACACACTAGTGTATCTTCAACCCTGCACCTAGAACACCTAGAACACACACTACTCACTCTCTCACAGACTACACACACTACTCACTCTATCACACTTTCTTTCTCACACATTCATACACTACACACTCACATTCTCTCTCACACACTATACACACTACTTACTCTATCTCACACACACTCCTCCACCTCCAATTTACAGCAACTCACGCACATACATACACATCTGCATACACAATTTCACACACAAAGCACACACTTGCACACAGTAACTCACGCACGTTCACACAGACATCAGGCAGATATAATTTCACACACAATTCACTCACATTTGCATACACAAACACATATTCCACACCCATTCATACAATACCACCCCCAAACACTTACACACACCAAATCCACTCAATTAACACACGTTCCCAAACACACATCAACACAAATGCACAAATAATACACACATACCACACTCACAAACAACACACAGGCACACACACTCAAACACAGAGTAATTCACACACACACACACGCTCATATTCACACACACACACACACATTCACATTCACATTTTCACACACACACACACACAGAGCCAAAACATACACATACACAAACATTTACACACACAGATAAACACACAGTTGCACACACTGCACACATATAGTCACACACAATACACACGCAATTCACATGCTCACACAAATCACTGTGAATTCACACACACAATCACACACAGTCCATTACTTACAATTTTACACCACATCACACAGTGTCTCCATCTGTCACACATGGAGCTCACATTTACACTAGCCATCCACAACACAAGTCTATCCAGCGATTCCAATCTACTGACAGCCAAGAAAAACCATCAATATGGAGAGCAAAACCTCATTTCAGCATCCATTCCCCCACAATTACAGCCCCCTGTAAACCATCCTCTTTACCTTCAGTAGAAATCCAACATCCTCACGTTCAATCACCCACAACCGACACACATTCCAAATACACAAAATACAGTTTACACAAAACAGTCTCCAGCCACCTTGAACTACCTAAGGCCGGCCAAAAATCATCAGCAAAACAACCACCAAAATCCCCTGAAAACGTCAGTCCATCATTGCCCTTCCTAGTTGCAACAAGATTCAGCTAAACCCACTGCCTTTGTCTCAACCCCACGACCTGCAAACTAACAATCAAAACCACCCTAGCCCCATCGAATCAACAATCTCCAGTAACCTGCACAAGAATTCACGAAAACCAAACAATTTCCACCCAATTCACCAAGATATCATTGTAACCTCTACCAAAGACAACCAAAAAAAAAAAAAACAAGCAGTGAAGCCGCCCATTCAACAAACAATCGCCGATTTGAACCAGCAGGCCCATTAGACTACAACCCCAGCATAGTCAACAACTCCAGTGACAGCCATTCGACCACAACTAGAAAATCCTACCTCAGAAATCATATCCACCGAAGCTGATTCCCGTGAATCTAGGTAACATTTTGCTTTTCTCTTTCAATTCATGCCAATTTTCTGTCCTCTACTCTCAATTAGTGATAGATTTCTACTGAATGCGTCGAAAGGAAAGAACAATTTAGAGGGAAAACAGGGAAAAACCAGAAAGAAGAGGGAAAAAGAGAGATGCAAAGGAGAATCAGGAGAAGAGAGAAAAGGCTGGAGAAGAAGATAAAAAGGGAAGAAATAGAAAAGAGAGAGAGAGAGAGAGACAGAGACAGAGAGGGAGGAGAAAAACTGGCGAGACAGAGAGCAGGGAGAAATAGAAAAGAAAGATCAGAAGAGAAGAAGAAAAATGGGGAAGAAGACAATAAAAAAAAAACCGATTGGGGGTGGGTTTGATTTATTGGTTTTCTTTTGTTTTATTTTATGTAGTTTCTAATTGATATAAAAAAAAAAAGAAGAAGAAGAAATGTTCTGTTTTGAATTTTTTTTTCTGTAAATTGTTTTAGTCGTGATTTATATTTATCTTGTAGTCCTTGGATTTTTTGTTAATATTACTGCATCCTCATACATTTAAGAAATTTGCATTTTGAGTTTCTAATTTTTATATATTAACCTCCTAGGTTTTATTTTCTTTCAAGTAGGCCCTACTTCTGTTACATTTTTTTACCCCCTTACTGGCCAAAATTTATGCTTTGCTCAACAATTTGGCATAATTTTGCAATTTTAACTTAAGAACAATGCTTTAAATTAGCATTTGGCCCTTAGATTTGTTTGGATTTGCTTTCAAGCCCTTACTTTAATAGAATTTGTATGTTTATCCCCCATTTGTCAATATTCTCTTATTCCATGATTTATTTCTTTATATTGAGGTACCTTGACTTGTTTGTTCATTTTGAGTAGTACTTGTACCGGGTCTTCAAGAGGTATCCCTATTTCTTATTAATTTCTCTTTTATGTGCTCCAATGTGCCTTACGTGATTTTTGTGCATTTTTATTCATATATTTCCTATTTTTGCATGCTCTTTTCTTTATGCTATTAAATTTTGAATTTTATTATTTCTAGAATTTTATTATTTAAGCTAAAACGTAATATTTTGTATTTTAGCTAGTCAATGTAATAGTTAGATTATTTTTCTCATATTTTAACAAAAATTGTGTAATTAGATAGAAAGTGTAATAGATAGGGCATTTTTAATTTTTTCCCCTTCTTAAATTGTAAATTAAGCCCCCCAGTGTAATAGTTAGGGTTTATTTGCTTTTGTGTGCTTACATGCTTATTGATTTACTGCTTTCCCTAGGATTTTGCATCTAGAATATTATGCTTATGTGTTATGTGCTCCTACGTGACCTTATATGTTTTTATATGTTTCATTTGCTTTTAATTCTCGCTTTAATGTTTAATTCATGATTCATGGTATTCCGTCACCACACTAGTCCAACGCTAGTTGTGGCTTCTTTTCCGCTAGTTCAATGCTAGTAGGACTTTTAGAACGTGCTAGTCCAACGCTAGACCCTTAGGGCATTTTAGTGTTAGGTTCATTCGTGTGCATTTCTCATTTCACACACTTTTAGTTTTTCTTTCCATTTGGCATGATTTTATTGTTACTATTTATTATCATTATTATTATTATTATTATTATTTTTGACACATTTTTCAAATGCATGACATCTAGGTTGCATTTCACTTAGATTTTAGCGCATTTGTGTGATCCGACTTGAAATAGTCGTCTGCTCACGTGGGAAGCGGTGGCGTACATGCCGTTCCCCCCTCCGTGAGTAGAAACATTCAGTCACGAGTTGTTAGTCCCCCGTACCCGTCATGTTGCATACCCACCTTTTTCTTCACTTACTATATATTATTATTTTCTTTCTTTTTGCATCACATTTTGCATAAACTCGTGACTCCCTCGAGATCTCGACTCGGGTTTCGCAATTAATGCGATAATTCTGACCAGATCTCGACGGAACATTTTGACCCTCTCGATATTCACATTTAGACTTAGGATTTGCATTCATTTTAGATACATCCGAACGCGATAGAATCTAGGGTTAATTTAGGAAATTTTGATTAAACCTCACAACTAGCTTCGGTTAGGTTGAAAGGGTGCCTTAGGCGCGAGCCTTTGCCTTCCCTTTCTTCAAATGTGACTCCTGGACCTTTTTCTCTTGTTTTTCGTAGACCGGAGTCGGAAAAGGGTTTTAAATTATTTTTCTAAAATTTTACTTTTTGTCTTGTTTAAATAATTTTTCGGGTGACTTGGTACACCCTAACTCAGTATCAAGTGGCGACTCCATTTTCTAAAATAAAACCCTTTTTCAAAAATTATTTGGCCAAACCTGTCGCATTTTTAGTCCCGGCCCTGTTTTCTTTTAAAATATTATTTTTCTTAAAAACGCTTTTTGTACTAAAATTTGATTTTTCTCACACACGCACAGTTTTTTCCAAAAACGTTTATTTTCGAAAGGGTCACCAAGACCGGACCGTCTTTTCGGGATGCGACAGTCAGCGACCCCACTAGCACCCTTCACCCGCGATTTTTGGACGCAACACTTCTAATGTGTTAATATTTCGTATTTTACTCTTTATTTTATCAAATAGTGATACCTTAACATTTGTATTCATTTTTTAAGTATTTGTACCAGGTCTTCAAAGAGGTATCCCTATCCCTTATTAATTTCTCTTTTATATGACCCAATGTGCCTTACGTGATCTTTATGCATTTTATTCGCATATTTCCTATTTGGTATGATTCTTTGTATATTTATTTCTTTCATGCGATTTCATTTTAAATCTTATTATTTCTTTATTATTATTTTGATAAGAATATAATATTTTTTGTATTTATCTAGTCAATGTAATAGTCAGATTATTTTTTTCATATTTTAGCAAAAAATTGTGTAATTAGATAGAAAATGTAATAGATAGGGCATTTTAATTTCCCCCCTTAAATTGTAAATCAAACCCGTCGACGTAATAGTTAGGGTTAATTTGCTTTTGTGTTCTTGTGTGATTATATGTTTTACCGCTTTCTTTAGGATTTTGCATCTAGATATTATGTCTATGTGTTATGTGCTCCTACTTGGCTTTATATGTTTTTATATGTTTAATTTGCTTTTAATTCACGCTTTATTATTTAAATTCATGTTTTATGTTATTTCGTCACCACACTAGTCCAACGCTAGTTGTGGCTTCATTTCTTTTTCTCGCCAGTCCAACGCTAGTGAGATTTTTTAGAATGGGCTAGTCCAACGCTAGACCCTTAAGACATTTTAGTGTTAAGTGCATTCGTGTGCATTTCACATTTCACACACTTCTAGTTTTTCTTTTCATTTTGCATGATTTTTATTATTATTATTACTATTATTTATTTATTTATTTTTGACACATCTTCAAATGCATGACATCTAGGTTGCATCTCACTTAAAATTTAGGACATTTGTGTGATTTGACTAGAAATAGTCGTCTACTCACATGGGAAGCAGTGGCGTACATGCCGTTCTTCCCCTCCGTGAGTAGAAATATTCAGTCACGAGATATTAGTCTCTTGTACCCGTCATATTGCATACCCACCTTCTTTCTTTACTTACTATATACTATTATTTTCTTTTCTTTTGCATCACATTTTGCATAAAACTCATGACTCTCTCCGCAATTAATGCGATAATTCCGATTAGGCCTTGGCGGAACATTCCAACCCCCCTGGTATTCATATTTAGGTTTAGGATTTGCATTCATGTAGATACATCTGAACGCGATAGAATCTAGAGTTAATTTAGGAAATTTTGATTAAACCTCGCAACTAGCCTCAGCTAGGTTGAAAAGGTGCCTTAGGCGCAAGCCTTTGCCTTCCCTTTCTTCAAATGTGACTCCCGAAGCTTTTCTCTCGTTTTTCGTAGACCGGAGTCGGAAAAGGGTTTTAAATAATTTTTTTTTTAAATTTTTACTTTTGTTTTATTAGACGATTTTTCGGGTGACTTGGTACACCCTAACTCAGTACCAAGTGGCGACTCCATTTTTTTTAAAAAAATAAAACCCTTTTTCAAAAATTAGTTGGTCAAACCTATCGCACTTTTAGTCTCGGCCTTGTTTTCTCTTAAAATACCATTTTTTCTTAAAATACAATTTTTTCAGTAAAAATCTGATTTTTTTACACACGTGCACGATTTTTCCCAAAAAACTTGCTTTTTTTTCAAAAGGGTCATCAGACTAGATCGTCTTTTTTGGACGCGACAGTCAACAACCCCACTGGCACCCTTACTACACGAATTTTTGGGACGCAACACTCAAAGCCTCATAAGAGTTAATGGCCAACTCCTAGAGCAAGCACATGAACCAAACGATAAGCAAAGAGCTAGATACATGAATAAACAACCAAAAGAGAAAGCTGCATTATGCAGTAGATCAAAAACAAAGAGGAGAAGAGATTGTGAGGGTGCATACAGGTATGAGATACAATAACATGCAATTGGTAATATTTACAATTCTATATAGCTTCACACACATGAAAGTTAGTCAAAATTAATAAAGCCAATGAGTAAAAAGAAAAAAAATTTGTAAAAAGAAAAACACATTTATAACCAAGTCAAACATCAAGACAAAATTCTTTAAAAAAATGAGAGAGAAGAAAAACAAATTTATAATAAAACCAAACATCAAAATAAGAAAAACAGAAATGTGGAGCAATCGTGGCATGATCAGAAAAATTATCAGGCAAAAGATGAAAAATATTAATCGCAATTTACTCTTCCATAAATAAAAAGAAAAAAAAAAGATGACAAAGAAAGAAAGACGTCAAAAACATGGCTAGAGTTGACTTAGAAATAAATAGGAAGAGTGAGAAATAAAGCAAGGTAAGCAATTCACAAGGAGTGATACTATGCTTCAAATGACGAATCATATTCCTACCCCTGCCATAAGGTATTCAAACAAGAAATACACAAACCTAACCAAGAATAGTAGGACATTAAGCCTTGCTACTGGTTGTAATCAAAATATGCTTTCTCGAATAACTTATTTTGGTGCCATCCAATTGGGTTACTGCAACTTCATTTGGACCAAGAACCTTTCCCTCTACTTCAGAAAGTTTAACTCAGGCACTTGATAGAAGCCGCTTCTATATTCCATTCAATCTGACTATATCTTCAGTTTGAACAGAACATACAATAAGACAACAAAGCAACTCAAATATGGTAAAAGAAGTGCAAGACTTCTTGAGGCAACAAGAAATTTTTGTCAGAAAAGGTTGTTGTTTTAGTGACGACTTCTGTTGTCACTAATGGCTTGGATATATAAGTAAAAAGTTTCAATGAAAACTTGGTGTTGCTGTCAAAAAAGGTTAGGGATTCAGTGATGACTATAGATGGTCACTAATACTTTGGATATCTCAACTTTAGAGACAACATGAAATTGTTGTCAAAAAAGGTTCCTGTTTCAATGACGAATTTTGTTGTCACTAATGGCATGGATATATAAGTAAAAAGTAAAGCTTCAGTGACAATTTCGTGCGGTTCTTAGAAAAGTTAGAGATTCAGTAACGATAACAGATTGTCACTAATGTTTTGGATATATCTCAACTTTAGTGACAATATGAAATTTTCATCAGAAAAGGTTCTAGTTTCAATGACAACTTGATTGCCATTAATGGCTTGTATTTATAAGAAAAGTATCCAGTTTTAGTGACTTCTTGGTGTGGTTGTCAGAAAAGGTTAGAAATTTAATGACGACAATAAGTTGTCGCTAATACTCTGGATAAATCTCAACTTCAATGACAACATGAAATTGTTGTCAAAAAATGTTCTAGTTTCAGGGGCAACTTAGGTTGTTACTAATGGCTTGGACATTGAAATGAGCATACCTTCTAGCTTTAATGACAACCTGGCTCTTTTGTCATTATTGATTGGCTATTCAGTAACAACTCATGTTGTCACTAATACTTTAGGATATATTTCTGACAACTTGAAATGTTGTCAAAAAAGAGTTCACCTTCATTGATAACTACTAATTCTTGTCAGAAAAGGTTACATATTCCATGACGAACATTGTCGTCACTAATGCATTTTGTGCATTTCAATGACAACATGTAAATCTTGTCAAAAAAAAAAAAGTTCAGCTTCAGTGACAACTTGTAATGGTTGTTCAAAAATGTTACGTATAGTGACAACACTTATTATTACTAATGCCTTGGTCATATTTCACTGACAACTTTAGAATATTGCCACTCCAAAGTGTATTTTATTGATGACATTTACTTATTGTTGGTAATGCAAATTGGCACCGGAAGGTGGCAAATTATTAGTGACCATATTTTGCTTTTGTCACTGAAGATGCATCACAATTGTGACAAAATTATTGTTGGCACTAAAAGCTTTCTTCATTGACAAGATTATGTTATCACTAATGATCTTTTTCTCGTAGACAGTAAGCTTGGCTCTCAAAATTTGACTTGAACCTCAAAAAGTAATCTACCTTAGGTTGATTTTCAACCCACTTTTGAAAAATCGTATTTATTTCTGCAAAATTCAAACGCCTTTAACATTTTTACTACATAAACTACTTGGTTTTTAATCCCAGAAGAATAAATTTCATGACAAACAAAGGTCTCTATCGAAAGTTATGATTTTCTAAGCATCTGTATCAAATCACCCTATGAAGGCAAATTTCCAGATTTGTAGAACGAATAACCTTTCAAGGAAACAACTACTAAAACACATTGAAAAATCTCTATAATCATACCAAATTTATAATATTTTAGTCATGATTTTATTTGAAAATATTACCTAAGGAAATCATGGGTTTTGTTTCGTAATTAAATCTCCATGTTCTTGACAGATTTGGAAACAACTTTTTAATTCAATAATAACAATTTTGTCATATCCAAAAAAAATTTAAAATATTTTTGTCTGACTTGAAAACATTTTTAAAACATTACCATAAAGATTTCTTGGTAAATAAAATCAATTAAATTCGTTTCTTGGTTAAAATTTGGTTTCAACATGGTATTGTCAAATTAGACCAATTACAAACAAAAATTTATAACCCAACTCACATGACCTAAAAATTTTGTACAATATTATTGACAAATAGAAGTACCAAATTGCAAATTTTCATGTAAAAATAATAAATATAAAAATATTTATGAATTTTTAGTTACGGCTCAACTAATCGAGCAATTAAACTCCTAGCATATAAACCTATCATATGTATCATATTTTTTAAATCTTTTAAACACACAAGTCAATTTTTCTAGACATGGCCACAATATTACAAGGTCAAAATTCTAGTTTACAAGCTCAACTAATAAATTCTGACTTACTAGATTACAAGGTCAGAATTTGAGTTTACAAACTCAACTAATAAATTCTCAATTACTAAGGAAATCTAAAGGAATACCTTAACTAATAGTCTCCCTTAACGTTGCTTGACCACCTTGGTGCTCCACAACTCCTTCCCTTAAACGTAGTCGTTCTCTCTACTTCATACTCTCTCTCATTTGTTTTTGAAGCTTTGCAAAGAATCTTGTTGTATGTTTAGTTCTAAGGTAAGTATATATAATGAATTTGACAACACTCAGATGATTCTGATGAGGATAAGGTTTCTGACTTCTTTCTCATCAACAACTACTATAACGATAAACATGCATTATAAAAGGTTGTCTAGTAGATATAGAATTTATCCAGAATGCTCTATTATTGAGTCCTACTAAATCATAACAATAGGAAACAAGACAAACAAACAAATAAAATAAATAAATAAAGAAATTTCAGAATAATCGTAAAAAAATACTGGGTATTATAGTTAAGAGATATGATATTACGAGAAAATGGTGCAATGTTTGTATATGTATTGGCTCACCATAACAAAAATAGAGTAGTTGCGCAGAAGTTTTTGAGTGGAGAAACCATAAGTCGTCACTTTAATAAATACCTTCTAGTAGTTTTGAAGCTACATTATATGTTACTTAAGAAACCTGAAGCCATTCTTAATGATTGCACGGATGACAGACGAAGATGTTTCGATAAGTTAATATTTAAATAATTATTTAAACTGCTTCCTTTATTTGTTTTTATGATGCTAAATAGAATTGCCTAGGTGCATTAGATGGGAAACTAGTTAGTATGCACCTCCTGTTGAGCACAAGTCTAGGCATCAAACAAGAAAATTCTGCATTGCAACCTACGTATTAGGTGTTTGTGTGCAACAGACATGTCATTTATATATGCATTCCCTGGTTGGGGATGGTTCCGTACATGATGGACGTGCGCATCCAAATGAGGATATAGAAAGTCTAGGCCTGAATGGTAGTAAATGAGGATATAGAAAGTAAAGATGAGGACGATGATGAGCAAGATGGGTAATATTTCTATTATCATGTCTAGTTATGATAGGACAAACTTTAGAAATAATCTGGCAGCAGAAATATACAGCATTGGGAGAAATAGTAGGGTATTCAATCAGTGACATTTGGTAAAATACCTTGCCTGTGCATACGGCTAGTTAGTCGCACTAAAGAATTTATGTTTGTCCTTATTTCAGTTTGATTTCAATGTAGTTGAAACTCCATATCAAACAGAAGCTCAATCTGCCAGCTATTATTTCTTTTTGGTAGCATGAGTAATTTATACTTGTTATGTTATTAATTTCAAGCTTGTCCTTGATGAATTAGTATGTTGACATTAATTTTAGTTCCTATAGCTGAGAAATTCTTCAACTTTCAATGTCATTACTCTGGTAGTGCTTTGAATACAATTGAATCAAATTCTTATATTGGTTGTTTGGTTGATTATTTTTATAGAATGTAGCCAGATTTCTTTATTCACGTGGATAATTTCTTTCACGTTGTAGTAAAGGGAAAATTAATTACTGCTGGATTCTATATCCTCTATTTCCTTTAAGAAACTGCACTTTCGTGCTTAATCTACTCTTTGTTGAGTTTAAATGTGTTTCTCGCAGAAAATATTTCTCCAACTTTTTGGTATATTTTGAAAATAGTTCTACTTATCTCAAAACTAGGGTGTTGTATTGAGTAGTCCCTGGCTGATGGCCAGATAATATGTTCTTTGATTGGTTTCTATTCCATTAAGGATCCAAAAAAGAGGAAGTACTCTCTTACAGACTCGGAGTTATGTGATTTATTATTATTGTTTGGCAAATTCGACCTGCGTAATGTAAATCGAGAGTTTGTAGGGTGGAATCATATGAGTGAATTTGTTAGCCAAGTTCTTCAATATCCTGAATTTATGCAATTCTGTCCAATGGCATTTTGAGAACTGACCACCTAGCACTAGAAAAGATCCTAGGCAAAGTTTAAGATTTCTGGACTAAGTACTTAACTTATCGCCCATCCTTTGGGCAGTATCATAGGGCCACTGGTATAATTTGAAGTAAACCTGAGTACTACTTCAAGAAGACAATGTGCAGGATTTTTTATAGGGTTTCTTTTTATAGCTAAATTGGAGTATAGGCAAACTAATAGACATTAAATAGACGACGAATTTTAAAGTGGATGTGCTAATGGATACTAGATTTTTAATTTCTTCTCAATTTGTACTAGGTTGCTGTTTTTGCTGCTATGTGAAGTACTATAGCTAGTAGCAGCACATATTTGCTTATTGTTCTTTTCACTAGCAATTTGCTACTAACACTTAAGAAATAAAAGAAAAGTTTTTTGTTGTAAAATTGGACCCGGATAAAGCATATGACAAATTGGAGTGGGATTTTATAAGAGAGACTCTAATCAATTTCAAATTTCTCCCACTCTTTTAAATAAAGAAAAATATTATTTTTTAAAACTTTGTTTGAAACCCATTCTTGAGCAAAAGTAAATCAAACTTGAAGGAAATCTTGGTTCAAGGGAGGATGAAGGTGAGTTATTTTGCTTTTTGTTGCAATACACATATTATACTATGAGTAATCTTGATATATTGTCGCATCCCAAAATTGATAACACGGTGGGGTCCGTGACTGTCACACCCTGAAAAGGCGATCTAGTTCGGTAACCCTTTTTGAAAAATAAGTTTTTGGAAAAACCGTGCACATGTGCGAGAAAAAAATCAAGTTTTTAGTGAAAAAGTGTTATTTAGGAAAAATGGCATTTTAAAACAAAGAAGGCTGGGACTAAAAAAAAGTGCGACAGTTTTTGCTAACTAAATTTTTGAAAAAGGGTTTTATTTTAAAAATAGAGTCACCACTTGGTATTGAGTTAGGATGTACCAAGTCACCTGAAAAATCATTTAAAAAATAAAAATAAAGAATATTTTAGAAAAAAACATTTAAGAAAAAACCCTTTTCTGACTCCGGTCTACGAAAAAAATAAGAGAAGAAAGTTCGGTAGTCACATTTGAAGAAAGGGAAGGCAAAGGCTTGCACCTAAGGCAACCTTTCCACTTAGCCGAGGCAAGTTGTGAGGTTTAATCAAATTTTTCTAAATTAACCCTAAGCACTATTGCGTTCGGGTGTGTCTATATGAATGCAAATCCTAAACCTAAATGTGAGTATCGAGAGGATCGAAAATTGAGGCTTGGTTGGGATTATCACATTAATTGCAAAACCTAAGTCGAGACCTCGAGAGAGTCATGAGTGTCTATGCAAAATAAAATACAAAAAGAAAAAAAAATAGTAATATAGGTAGTAAGTGAACAAAGAAAGTGGGTATGCAGCATAATGTGTACGGAAGACTAATAATTCGTAACTGAATGTTCCTACTCACGGAAGGAGGAACATCCTGTCAATCCACCGCTTCCCACATAAGTAGACAACTATTTCCAGTCGAATCACACAAATGACCTAATTTCTAAGTAAAATGCAACCTAGATGTCATACACTGTCAAATGTCAAAAATAGATAAATATATATATAGACACACACACACATACCAAAATCATGCAAATATGAAAAATTCTAAAAAGGAAAATGTGTGTGAAATGAGATGAAATACATGCGAATGAAACTATCACTAAAATGACCTAAGGGTCTATCATTGGACTAGTCCTTTCGAGGAATCTCCCACTAGTGTTGGACTAGCAGGAAAGCGATAAAGCCACAACTAGCGTTGGACTAGTGTGGTGACAGAATAACAAAACTAATAAAACATGAATTAAAATAGAAAAATAGGAATAAAAAAGAAAATAAACATGTAAAGACATATAAGATCACATACGAGAACATAACACATAAATATGATATCTAAATGCAAAATCCTAAGGAAAGCAATAAAACAAACAAGCACATAAGCATGTGAAAGCACATGAGCCCTAACTATTATACTAGGGGATTTAGGTTACAATTTTAGGGGCAAAAATTAAAAATGATCTATCTATTACACTTGCTATCTAAATACACAAATATTTGTAAAAAATATGAAAGGAAAGTAATCTAACTATTACATTGGCTATCTAAATACAAAATCTTGTAAAAATAAATAGTATAAGATAAATAAATATATATATGTATGTAAAATAAAAAAAAAAAACTCATTGAAGACACTGCACAAAAAAAAATCACATACGCACATATTGGAGCACATAAAGAAGCAAGTAAAAGTTAACAAAAATACCACTTCTCAAAGATCTAGTATTAAAATACTACCAAAATGAACAAACAAGTCAAGGTACCTTGATATAAGTAAATAAAGCACAAAATATGTGAGTATGGAAAAATTGGGGTAAACAAGTAAGGCCTAGTAATTAAAGGGAATAAAAATAAATTTCTATAAAGCATAAGGAGTAATATTGGGAATTCACGTAAGTCTAAGGAGTAGAGATGCAAAATTAAGCAAATGGGGGGGGGGGTCAAAACACTAAATTCTAACTACCATGGGGGTAAAAACATAAATTCCAGCAATGTTAGGGGAGTCAAAAGACAAATTCCAGCAACTTCCAAGGATTAAATATGTAATTCAGCATGTGGGGGGTCAAAATGTAGTCAGTTCAGGGCATAAATTACGATAAAGAAAGCTAAATGTTAAAAACATAAATTTATCTTTTCATGTGGCCGGTAACTGAACAAAAATAAATAAATACTAAACTAAAATTAAGACTAAAATGGTTAATAAATTAACTAAGTCCACTCAATTAAAATCAAATTAAGACCAAGGCACATGCAAATCATCCATAATTAACTAAGTGGTAAAGATAAAGCTAAATAAATCAAAGGAAAGAAAATACTAAAAAGAAGGCCACACGTACATTGGATTTTAATCCAAAGCCACAAATGATGTGTCTTTCAAATCAAAATTTCAAAGGGATTAAAATCCCATACTGCAACTGAACTTGAAGCCTCCAAATTTTAAGGCTAAACCAACAAATTTCCTTTCAAAACACCACCCATACTCGTATTTCTTTCTTCTGGCAGAAAACTCCCAAATCTTCAAAACCCAATTTACTAGTCCAAACCCCTTAATACTTGACTAACTCAAGAAAGAAAGAAGGAATCAAATTGCTCAACCACCAGTTCAAAAGTCAAAAGAACAAATCCTTGAAAAAAATATAAATTCCTAAGTCAAAGCAAATCTCCTAAAATTGAAATCACTCCACTCAATTTATTACCAGAGAAACTCCATATCATCAAAACCAATTATTTCGATCGATATTTCTCAAGCAAACTAAAGCCTTCTGAACAAAGTTTCTCCAAAAAACCCAAACCCAAAAATCCCAAATCTATAATTAAGCTTCCCACTTTTCCAAAATATGAATCAAACATAATAGAAGATAAGCAAGAACAAAGTAAAACTCATGATATGGATTACAGCTCCTTGGCCGAGTGAAATGGTCCTGCAGGGGTGATGGTCTGAGCTTCGGTTGATTGTTGCAGTGAATTTTTTTTTTCGGTTGCAGATTTGAGGTCATGCTATGGTGGTTGAAATTGGTGGTTGAGAGTGACTTTGTGGCGGTTTTAGGAAGCTAATGGCAGAGGAGAAGGCTGGAAAAAATCATTTGTGGGTGGTTTTTGGCTAATTGTGGTAATGATGGTGATTTTTGTTGCAGGTAGTAGGGGAAGTTTACAATGATCTGGGCTGGTGGTGGAGGGTGGCTCGGTGAGTGTTTGGTGGCGATTGTTTGGTGATTTGGTTGCGATGGAGGTGGTGTTGGGCTGCTAGTCAATAGCTTTGGGCTTCAAGGGTGACGCTTTTTGATTGACTGCTGGTGAATTTGGGGCTATTTGGTAGGTTGAAGGGAGGAGGAAGGCAACTACAGGGTTTCGTTTGTGGGCTCTGTATGCAGTTGTGGTTGTGAATTGCAATGGTGGTGGAAATTTTCTAATGACTGAGCTGGTAGTTATGCTGACTAAAGATGGTAATGGAAAGAAGGAAGGGGAAGAAGAATAGTAGTGAAGAAAGAAAGTCAAACCCAGAAAAACAACATCCCAGAAAGTGAACGTTAAAAGAAAAATCCAAGCAAATCAATAAAGCAAAACCACAAGAATTAATTTCAGATTATATTTTATCATAAAAGAAAAAAGATTGTAAAAAGAAGATTAAAGGTCCAATGTTACCTTTTGAGTCTTGAAGCTGATGACAATGTACAGTAGTAAGTTGAGTTGATGATGAATAGTGATTGTGCTTTGAAGGAGACAATGAACAGTAACCAAAAATGGATGTGGCAGTTGATGTGTGTATTTTTGGCGTAAAATAAGATGTGTTTTTATGGTTCTTTTTTCCTTACCTTTTTTCTGATTTTAATGGGGGTATTTATAGAGTGCAATAGTCTTGGCCTCCAAGAATACCCAAAAATAACTAAAATGCTGCTAGTAATAAAAATATTAATTTATCCTAAAAAAATATTTTTGACACAAAATATTCAAATTAATACAAAAATGACAATGAACTTCAAAATTTTGCCAAAAAATTACAAATAAATTTCAAAATCTAAAAAATAAAGATTAGAGTTTAAAATTGGCCAAAAATGTGTTCGGGGTGTGAAATGACTATTTTGCCCCTGAATGCAGTATTTAAAGAAAAAATAAAAATTGTCCCTAAAAAAATTTAAAAATTTTAAAACATGCTTAAAAGCTTAAAAAATAAATTCGGGATCTCAAATGAGCAAAAATGGTATTCGCGAAGCGAAATGATCATTTTGCCCTTATTTTGGCAAAATACAAAAAATACCATGTAAACTCAAAAAATTACAAAAATTAAAAAATACATATGAAAGCACAAAAATATGAATTTAAGACTCGAAAACTAATAAAAATATTTATAGCTAAAAATTACTATTTTACCCCCTGAAATTGCTGATTTCACCCCGTTTTCAAAAAATAAAAATTTGACCCTAGAATAGGAAAAATACTCCCAATGTTGAAAAAATAAACGGTATGTCAAAATCTGTTGTCTACATATATCACTTATTTATGAATAGAAATTTAACAAGTAATAAAAAGGAATTAAGTTAAAGAATGAATAATCACCAAGACACCGTACCTATAGTCAAGCTAGACTAGTTTTTTGCAAATCAATCATAATTTAGTGTGAAAATATTGTAATTGAATAATTCTTGTCGTGCTGAAAAATATATTCGTAGGACATTAAATAATATAAGTCTTTTGCCCTGATTTTTTGTAAATTGATACCATAATTCATGTAGAGTATACTAAAACACTCTACACAAATGGGGTTGATAATGGGCTAATTTGTGAATTGATTTTGAAAATGTTTTTGTTGAAATTTGAGTTGGCATTCTTAAAAGAAATTGTAGCTCTTAAAATGTAGTTTTCAACCATATAACCCTCATGCCCTAATCCTTAATGAATTGACCCCAAAATTCTTATGAATTTGACTAGAGAGCCAAATCTACACAAATAAGGTTTGTGATGAACCTGATTTGGAGTGGATATTGGGCTTGTTCTCATTGGAATTTAACTTAGTAACTTTTTCAAAAATTATAACTTGAAATGTAGTTTTCAACTATGTAATCTTCAAGCTCTGATTCTTGGTGAATTATATCTAGAATCTATAGAAATTAGGTAGGAAACCTAGCTCTGTGTAATTAGGGTTAGTGGTGGGCTAGGTTGACGCCTAATTTTGCACTTGTTTCCAAGGAATTTGAGAGTGATCCCTTGATGAAAGTTGTAGACTTGCAGAACACATTCTAACCACATCAATTTCTACACCTTGTAAGTCGTGTATTGAAAGTTTTGAAAATAGGTAACCTATGAAACTAAGAGCCTGCCTTACTAAAACTGAATTGATTTATGCTGACAACTTGTAGGTGTTATGATTAGAATTAGAATATGGGTCTTTAGGAAAAATGTAGTAAAAAGAGTCTTGTTTCCAATGGTGTAAAGATTGTGAGAATTAGTTGCATAGGGATTGAGTTAGGCCTATTTGAACATGTTCTAGTTAAATAGCCGTGAAGGGAGCCGTGGCTGGCTTCCTTCCTAGCAACTCTCTATTTTCGGAACCACAACTTGAGCCGTGGCATTGTGGTCATGGCTTCTCATCTAACGAAAAATATATTGGTAATAAAAATAACAAAAACAAGTTAAATGAAATAAAACAAAATTCTTAAGTATCAATATTTACTCGTTCACTTGGACCTAACATTAATCAACGCACTCCTCACTTATAGGACTTTTGGACCATCACACATGAAGGACTTAGAGAACCTTAAAGGCTACCTGAGAGTGTCCATTAAATTATTTTGTTTACAGAGAGTTTTAACTTACCGATAAAATAATTTATCTGACACATGACCTTTATGAATGTATGATTGGCCATTAAACTCTTGTGGTTACAAAATGCTTTGACCATCTCACAACCCGGGTTATTTGATATATGATGTTTACCAAAATTATTCTAACCTCCTAGCAAATTAGATTCTAAAACTTGTGATTTTTACAAAATGTTTGACTTTAAGACAAACCAATTGACTTGTTATGTAATCTATATGACTATGTTACTGTTATATCTGCCGGGATGAACTGATAGTGTTTTTGTTGACTAGCACAGCTGCTGTCTTACACCATACTTGATACTTGATCTTTGAATAATCATTGTACTTATTATAAGCGCAGGTGTACACTTTATCACATCAGCAGTACTTGTTCTTGTTAAATTTAAAATATACTTGTATATGTTTTAGGTCCGACCTTGGCAATTGGTCTTGACTAAGCCGATGGTGGGTCTAGTCACCAAGTTTTGGTTACCTTAATCTCTCAGCACCTTCTGACCTACAAGGAGATTTGGTAGGTCAAGGGAGTGTACTGGAAGTTCTAAGTAGGACTCGAACTATCAAACTAGTGTAGTGCTAGAGGTAATAAAATTTGGTGTAGGGTCAAAGGCCAACGTATTTGAATCACCCTTGACATATTATTCGTTAGTATTTGTTGTGATCATCCTATATCCTTTTTTGATTCTTGCTTATGTGTTATTTGATGTAATTCTATTCTAATGTTCTTTCAATTTGAATGAATTTCCATTCTAACAAATATGCCTTAAAGAATGTTTCCAATGTAGTTTTAAATGGGCCTCAACGGACTATATGCTCACCCCTTGTTAAATTTTCCTTACAGGTGCTTAACCTACTGGGAAAGAGCAAGGAGTAAGGAGAGAGGATTTCTTTTGTTTAGAATTAGCCATCAAAGGGATATAATTTGACGCCTAAGTGGCTCGAACATTATAATTACTTTTGAAGGTACATGTAACTCTTTGCATTTAATTATATCACTGGCATATGACTACTTGTGCTTGAGATCTAGCATGAGCCAGGCAAGTGTCCTAATTAGGATTCTAGAGCGAGACTTGGATGGTGGTCAGATAAATACCTAGTGATTGTGGGGTTTATCATACTCATTCTGATCCCAAAATCAAAACAGGAACCAAATGCCTCCTTAGTTTTGAAGAAATGAACTTAAGAGAAATGAAGACAAAATAGTGTTAAATTGATTGAATCAAAATTTGATTTACTACTAACCTAAACATCGATATAAATTATGATTATTAGGCATAAATGTGCACAACACAATGTTACCATCAAATTGGAAAGACAAAAAATATTAAAAAAATATATACAAATTATAAAAGTTGGCTCGAATTTGTCTAAGCATTCATCTTTCCATTTTGCAAATCTAGGTCAAGGTCTTTGTGTTTTAAATTTCAAATCTAGGATAGGGCCTTTGTCTTTTAGATAAGTTTTCAAAAACTTTCTTTTTTCCCCAAACTTATTTATTCTTGGAAAATTCTACCATTTGTCTCTCCAATTCCAACTTTCACTTTTGAACTAATTCGACTTTTAATAATCACCCAATTACTGATAAGAAAAAAATTTTATTTATTTTGATAGAAGTGTCTCTCAATCAAAAAATGCATAAAATAATGTATATAATGTCTATCAATTGGTCAACGAAAAGTTCATACATGAATCTTCTTTTCACAAATAGAAAACATTCCTTTAAGATAATAGAAATATCAAAGAAAACAGTATATAAACAAATTTGTCACAAATAGAAAACGTTCCTTTAAGATAATAGAAATATCAAAGAAAATAGTATATAAACAAATTTGTTCTCTAATATTGTGCATTGCATAGTTTAGAGTTAGACCAAAAAATTTGGCAGCATAAACAATAGTTAGTCTAGGAAATATGGAAAATGCAATGATAATGCAAATTTAAGCGACAAGATGTAAATTTTCTTTTAAAAAAAGTAAAACTTGTGATAACTTATTGCTTTTCTGAGAAACTTACTATTTTATGGTACGTTGCTTAATCTATTCATAGTAGGAAATTCTGATATGATATTACAAACTAAATTCACTGGGCAAAAAAACCGTCTAAACAAATATCTAGGATATATTGATTTGATTTTCTCTGCTTTGTTTTTCTTACAATGCTTGTCGAATTTATGTCTTGGTCGTTGTCAAATGAAACTTCAATGAAGAACTATCTTGGGAAAATTCTACTCATTTTGGATTGTGTCACTTACCTGTGACAAATTTGAGCTATTTTTTGATAGCTATTTTTTAGGATCCCATTTTTAAACCAAAATTGATATGAAATGCTAACTTATTTTTTGAATATCACATTATTTCACCGAAACCTAGATGTAAGTATCATTTTTTTGTTTCTTTTTCTTTTTTGCCATTTTTCTTTCTTATTTGTATGAAAATGACTATAGCCATTAAACGTAATAGTATGCAAATTTAGGGATGTATCGATCCTTGAAAATCAGCTAACTCTTTTTCTCTTATATCGATATTTATTCTTTCACGGCAGCTACCATCTCCATCGGCCATCACATCAATCATCCTTTTGTCCCTCACAACCAAAAAGCAGCAGTTTTCAGACGTCGTCGACCAGCCTTTAGGTGCCTACATCCTCTTCTATTGTTTGAAGCTGATATTGACAAAAGTTAGACAAATCAGCAAACACAATTGCAGGCTGATCACAAAGTACTAGGTCGATAAATGTACTTAGATATGGTGGTCACATTGCTTATACGCTGTCAATAAAGAATTAAACAGTCCATTGGCTACCTTAAGTGATGATAAACTGTTTTTGAGGTGAGGAGGGAACTGTTAGCCTGACAACCATTACTTTTAAGTCAGATAGTGGGTCGTTATCATTATCCAAGTTCTAATGGATATGAATAATGTAGTAGGAAGTTGATGATAGATATGACACTATCCATGTTTTAATGGATATGACTGTTGTGGCAGGAAATTATGTCCGATAATGGACCACTACTAAACATGAAGTAACAAATTGAGATGGAGACCAAACTCATTATGCATTTTTGTTAAATCAAACCCATTATTTAAAGATCGTATCTCATAACAAAAATATTTTCCAAGTAGGTGACGTTGGCAGAGGCTAACGTGTCAGCACTTAATAAGAACTCTTAATTTTTGTTATAATAATGGAAGGCAACTATGTGATTGACTTAATACAATTTTAAGAAATTGATAATGTGATTGACTAGTGGTAAAAGGGCACAATTGTGCGTACAATTTTAAGAAATCGATAAGTAAAAGAACGAGTAAAATTATATGCTACTTGTTAGAAGCAAATTAATGTGGTATTCACAAGTATATCTGTTGTAAAAGGCGCATTTGTGTGTACAATTTTAAGAAATTGATAACTTTAATAAAAAAAAAAGAGCAAAATTATATACTACTTGTTGGAAGCAGATTAATATGGCATTCACAAGTATATCTATCAATATTAGGAGAAGATAATGGCAAAAATCGAAACTTAAAAAGCCTAACAAGCTTGACATGTTGTTGTGCTTTGCCCCAAATTGTATTTATTATGTCATTTTTTGCTTAGAATATAAAGCCATAAATATTTACAAATTACTGCTCAATATTAGTGCAAAAAATTCATTTTTTATTATTATACACCAAGAGACAAGTAATATACGTATAGAATTATAGAATAATTACTATTGTTTCGACTTGAATATAAAATTACAACCGAATGGTGCTTCAATTTTTTGTGCCACTGGTCTAAACAATTAAAAAACTAAAAAACCAATTAATTTATATAACTCCAAAAATAAAAAACCAATTGATTTATATAACTCCAAAAATGCACCCAATGCACTTTAAAATATAAATTATTTTTTATAATCTTGAAAACACCTAAAATTTGAATTTTGAGAACAAAAACTCAAGCATTTTACATTTATTAGTTAAATATCATAGAAACACCAAGAAAGCTCAAAAGGCTTGTTTGAGATACCTAAATTCATTTTATAAATTTTGTAATAACATTAAATTGAATTTTGTATTTTGATCACTTGGTATTTTAAATTACATTTTCACTAGTAAAAACACTGAATTCTTGACTTTTATACTATAAATGATTTGTAAGAAAATCAAGGCAGCCATCTATTTGCCTTCAAATCGTATCAATAAAAATATGTATGAATATGCTTTTACAAGTTCAATTGAAAGTATTTTGGAGTATCGTACGTGAAAAAATGTATTTTTGAAAATTTTATTCGAGCTAAATTTCATGTTTGAATATTCCATTGAATGGACCACATTGGCCAAGGATAATTCTTCCAACTCATAAAATTCAAAGTCTTCGGTTTTTTGGGAACGTGTATACCACTCAGTCCTTGTGGGTGTTTGTGCGTAATGTGTGTTGTGTGTACCAAGCACTGTATGTCCATGTGTTATAGGAGAAAATAGAGAAAAATATTGTTTTTAACCAGCCAGTTTTCTTTAAAAATTGAGATCTATAAACTGAGATAATTTTTCACAAAACATCTCATTTTTTACCAAAAATGTTACATTTCTATTTTTTTCCCTAAAAATGTTACAGTTCTATTGTAAAAAGAAGGCAATCCAAACATAGTCCCTTTATTTTGTTTATGTAAAACTTGGCATAATATCGTGTCAGATTTTTGTATTAGTTCTTTTAGAAGATAAACGTTCTCTCATGTTTCACAAGGCCAAATCCAAAACCATGTTCTCCATGGGAAAAGTTGATGCAAAAATGAAGTCTGTTATAACATTACGTTGTCCAGCATTTTCAGATAGCTACCTAAATCAACCAGTAATTAACACATAGCCATTGTCAAAGTGCTTTTTTATCTGTTAACTAGATTTAGTTATGATTTAGACCAATATTTATATTTCTCAACTTATTTATAATGGATTGGGCAAAAGAAATAAAGGATTAAGCCTCTTATTTAGATTTTTCATTTTCATAGATTTACAGTGGATTGGCCTGACAGAAAATGTATTGGACATACTTTGTTCTCCTTTATTTTTCTGAACCGTGTTAGCTTATTTTATTTTATCTTAATGTATAATAGATTTGTTAGACAAAAGAGAATTGAACGGTGTGTTAGAAAATTTTTAATCTGCTTTGTTTTTCTAGTTTGGGTTAATCTTTTTAACATTTGCATAACTCATAATATATTGTAGAGAAAAAAAATTTAAGGATTGGATCCCCTATATGATCAGAATGGAAGAAAGGAAAAGAAAATTTTTTTGATAATCGTTGTAGTTATGTTTTTGTTTTTAACTTTTTCACTTTAAGGATGTGAAGGCTCGTAATTAATATACCAAATACTAGTGGCTCAATTATTTAATTATTTAGTTAGATTTCCATACACCTATTACAGTTAGGATATGTAGTGACATTAGTAATCAAATTGGACAAACCTAATGTTTAATTTTGCATTTAAGAACTCTAGGATCATATAGTGATAACACGATTAAGTTACAAAAATTTTAGTTGTTCACATTAATTTGTAATATTAATATAACTTTAACCATCCATCTA
Organism: Mitragyna speciosa; assembly: GCA_024721245.1. Taxonomy (NCBI): domain Eukaryota; kingdom Viridiplantae; phylum Streptophyta; class Magnoliopsida; order Gentianales; family Rubiaceae; genus Mitragyna; species Mitragyna speciosa. The sequence continues at coordinate 25,865,920 of CM045552.1, read as the reverse complement.
CTTATTCATTCGTATGTTAATATAATCCTTTGGGATTATATTAGTTGATCTCGGCCATTATTGATTACACTAGAAAGCTTTAAGACCAAATGAGATGATGCAATTTGCATTAGTTATGAACAAAGTATATATTACATACACATAATTATTTAATTAATTACGTGGTATAATGAGGAATGTAACATAATATCTGGTCAAGAAAATGAACAACGAGAAAAACCAAATCGAAGAAAATGAGAGAGGAAAACGAAGAAGGATGCCCGGTGATGAGCTTGCAAAAGCAAGCTGGAGGTGGCAAGTAAACAATAGCTTAACTAAAGAAATTAAGGTGAAACAAGCACCTCGTTCCCTGGCCAGTGTAGTTCATCAAAGAAAAGAAAAGGAAAATGAAGAAACAAAGAGCAAAGAAAGGGCAAAAAAGCTGTGAGAAACGACCGACAAAAAGAAAGAAACAAGAGTGTTGAGTGGAATCTAGAATTTTAGGATTTGAAATTCGGGCTTGGTACATCAATTCATGGAGAAGATTTGGAACCTCAACTTGACGGATTAAGGTAACACCTTGATACCAGAATCAACACAAGAATCCTGGTAGGAAAGACTTGGAAAAGAAATAAGTGGAGAACAAGTGAAAGGAAAGCTTGAAGAATTGGCCAGCTACGGAAAATCCAATTGGAGTTGGGAGGTTCCTTGAACTAGAAAAGGTGATTTCACTTGCTCCTCTGGCTTATTTTACATGATACCTAGTGAATAATCCTAGTGTATGATTGATTTGTGGTTGAAGGTTCAACTAGAAATAAGAAAACTAAAGTTATAAAGAAGTACACTCGACGAACCAGAGCTGCAGTTTTGCTGGACCAGCTTTAGTAAATTAAACATAACATCATGTAGGAAGCTTCAAATTGAACGAGTCTTGTTGTTTTAGAAACTAGATTGACAAGGGATTTAAAACTGTATAAATCATGAACCTAAATTCTTTGTAGATTAACTGCATAAATTATACAAATTGGGCTGAAAATTAATTCTGCAAAAACAGGTTTGGTGAAGGGCTAAATTTAGGTAAGAGTTTGGACTTGTTATTGTTCGAATTTGAGCTGATGATCTTCATGAAAGTTTCAGCCCTTAAAATTTAGTTTTCAAAAATTCAAGTCTCAAGTCCTGATTCTTGGTTAATAGAGTTCAGAATTAACAAAACTAGGCTAGAAAATCCAACCTGCTTAACCAGATGTTCGTAATGTGCCAAGTTTAGACTCAATTTTCAACCTGTTCTTGTTGGAATTTGAATTTAGTTTGTTCACAAAAGTTGTAGTGCATAAATGCTAGTTTCTATAAATAGAAAGTTCAAATCAATCGAAGTTGTGCACTTGAAAGTTATGCTCAATTGAGTACTGCTGCTTTGAATGCTTGATAATAAGATCTTGACAATAGAATGACCACTTTGTGATGGGAATTTGATTGGGTTATGGTTGGAATTAAGACTTGTTATCTTCATGAAAGGTGTTCCAAATTGAGTCTAGCTCATAGGAGTATTACAAGTGGAAAATTTTGATGAGTAAAATTTTAGTTATGCCCATTTGATCTCTAAGAGTTGCCTTAGAAATTCTAAAATTTTAGTGAATTTGCCTCTTTAATTTTAATGTAAATATCAAATATTTTATCTTTAATTAATAGGGTCTTTGGATAGAGGCACTCAAGATTATTTAAGGATTTCCACAAGCAAACAAACTTACCGGTGATTGTCCTAAGATCATTTCTATCTATTGTCATCGATTTTTATGAAAATCATAAACTTGTTGAAAGGCCTAACAGTGTGACTTGTTATTACTTGACTTGATATTATACTTGTAAATTGTACCTAAATTTGCTATGAACCAGTTGTGTATTTTATCACACTAGGAAGTACTTGTAATTGTAAAGTGTACTTGTACATGTTCACGATTTTCGAATGCTAATGATACTTGATATAAGTCCGGTTGTGTACTTTAGTTACACCCGTAGTACTGGTACTTGTTAAATTCAAAGTGTGCTTGTGGATGTTATACTTGTGCATGGTTTGAGGACCCAGGCCTTGAGTAGTTGGTCTTGGCTGAGGCGGTAGCGGGCTTGGTCACCAAGTTCTGGCCACCTTGGTCTCTCAACACCTTCCTACCTTGCAAGGAGATTTTGTAGGACCAGGAGGTGTATGGGAAAAGTACTTGAGTAGAACTCGAGCTATCAAATAGGTGAGTGTTGGAGGCAATAAAATTGGTGAAGGGCCAGAAGCCAACGTACTTGATTCGCCCATGGGCAGTACTTGTTGTGACAATCATGTAATCACGAATAGTACTAGATCGGACTTTGAGCGGTATATTTTGGACTCGATCTTGAATTTTGTTGGATCTAATCTTGAGCTTGACTCGATCATGACCAATACTTGACATGATTTTGACCAGTACATGACTCGGTCCTGAACAATACTTAACATGATCTGTCTGTATCCTTTCGAATTATGTGCTTACTTGATTTATTACATGTTCCTATATGACATTTATTTAAATAAATTCACTTTCCAAATAAATATGCTTTAAAGAATTTTTTACTGGATTTTCAGAAAGGGACCTCACTGGGCTTTAACCTCATCCTCGTTTAAACTTGTTTTCTTTACAGGCATCAAACCATGAGAAGGGAATGAGACTGTGTAGGTGAAGAGTTTCGCAGAATGGTATTATCAAATATGTGGGTGTATTTCGAACCTAAATGGCTCAAGCAATGTAGCTGTTTTGAGGATGTATATAAATTCTAATGTTTAACTATGTTCTGGCACGTGACTATTTGTGACTGAAGACTTGGTGCGAGCTAGACAGACATCCCGATTAGGGTTTGGGGTAGGCCTTGGTTGGGGGCAGTCACAAAGGAAATAGGGTGAGTGAAAATCCCAAAATGCCATTAAGATATCTTATGATTCTATCCTGTCCTGTAGAGCTCTTTCACCAATTTGCACTCAAAAGCATTATTCATTCAGGCATTTGTAGTTTGTAAAGATCACAATCAAAATAATGGGAATAAAGATGGTTTATTTACTTTTATAAGGTAGAAAGGTATTTTTGGGTCACAGGAAGAGTGCTAAAGTGACACGTTCTTGGGGTCTTTGCAGTATGGTTACTGACATCATTTAGTACCACTTTATTCCTTTAATGACTCTGTCGTTTTTTTTTTTTTTGAGGTAAAAAAAAGTTTTTTATTGGAATTCCCTACACAAGTCTTGTGTTATTTTTTGTTACTGATAATAAAAGGCAGGTTGTGCTGTTAATACTGTAAACAATAAACAAGTTTGCTGCAAAATCAATAGTTCTAATTTTTCAAATATTTGTTTTTCAGTTATAATAGATTTAGAGAACATAGAGAAATATTTAATTTGTGTTTTTGATAGAATGCCAAAGATAGCTATTTAAATATTTCAAATAGCTCATTTACATATTCAAATTTGAATTTCAATCTACTTTTTAATAATTTTAAATAAATTGATACTCAAAATTTCAAAATTTAAAATGAGACAATGCAATTTATGAAAAAATGAGAATAACTCCAATAAATTCACCAATACAATATTGAAAAATGTAGATTATGTGAAATGTAAATGCTTTAAAAAAATTTATATTAAGAACAAATTTGAACAACTAGAATTTTAGTTTATTTAAAAATTTATGTATTTTAATTAATTCATGTAAAAATAAAAATAAATCAAATAAATTCATCAATATAGATTAAAAAATGTAGTTTACATGAAAATGTAAATGCTTTAAATAAATTTGTATGAACATCAAATTTAAATATTTGAGTTTTAGTTTTTTTTTAAATTTAAGTAGTTTAAATAAATTCATAAACATAAATTATAATCCAAAATAATGAAAAACTTCAGTTTCATATTCTTTAAAATAAATAGTTTAAATAAATTAATAAATATAAATTAAAACTCAAATTTGAATATTTGAATTAAAATATAAATAGTTTATACAAATTCTTACAGATAAACTAAAACTTTGCTTAAATATATGGTATAGATGAATCAATTTTAATAATCTATCAAGAATTATAAAATCAATTACGTGACAATGTACCTTATATTTTTAGAATTGAACAAGGCTTACTTGAGATTTAGAATATTTATTTTGGAATACTTTTTTTTTTAAAATATTAAAAACACCATTGCCTATTATTACAATTTCAATTAGTAAACGATAGAAAACTCTCTAAAGAACTAAAGTGAAATCACGCTAAGCTTATAACAAGGTTTCATACAACAAACTTTTTAAGGTGAATTTGTGTTTTTTTTTTTTTAAAAAGAAGATAGTTACTTCTGATCGTTAGTTAATGGACTAAAATGTTGAAAAAGGGAGTTTAATCTCAGAGAATCCCCTTAACATTTGGTCAAAGTTGCAACTTACCCCCCAAGCCTTTAACTCTTCTTACTTTATCTCTGATTTCAATGTCCCTCATCAACTTAGCAATTAAAACATTGTATGTTGATACACACACGTGCACATATATATCCCACACAAATTTATTCCCTTTTTCTTTTCCTTTTTTTCCAGCCTAAAACTCTCGAAACTGGCCATAAACATTAAAACCTTTTCGGTTAAAAAATATCAAGATAATAGTATATCTTTTAGACCACAATTGTATTTTTTGTGCAAGTTATGGTTGGACTTTCGAAATTCATGTAGTGTTTATTAAACACAAATTCTTGGCAGGCTCTTGGTGTATGATAAGAATTTAAGACTTGTCAATAAACTCGGAATTGATGGGGTTTTAAATTTTTTTGGACAATTTCTTCCTTTTCCAGCTATAAGGTTGCAAAGATGAAAGCAAGACCTTTTGGTGTTGTTGGAGTTCAAATTATAGAGCAATAAGGTTTTAAAGTTAATAAACTTGGAGTAATTGACTTTCTATTTGTTTAGAAAACATAAAAAAGGGCATTTTCATCATGAAATTTTAACAGTTATAGCAAGGTAGTATTTTGCCACTAATAAGATTTTAAATGTTAAGTTGATGAAGTGGACCAAAATTAAGGATAAAGTGAGAAGGATAAGGAGTAAATTGTAACTTTAACCAAATGTTTAGGGAAGTTTATGAGGTTAACCCAAAAAAATTTTTAAAAAAAAAATCTTTCTAACCATATTGCAAAACATCCAAACGGTAAGGGTGCTTACTGTGTATAATCTTGCTATAAAATTGTTCTGCTCTTGATAAGATGGCTAGATTGTCAAATTAGTCCATTCTAAACTCTATTTTCTGAAAACTTCTTATGCACCATTATTTTGTCGTGCTCAAAGCATGTGGAAAATTTTCATTTGAGGTCTCACTTAGTCTTAAATGCATGCATAGGAAAAATTTGCTCAAATATTAAGTTTTCAAATTTTTCCACAAAATGATAAGAATGTATACCAGCGTACAAGGACTTGAAATGCATTAAAGAGTTATGACTTCCATCAACTACTAATGTCTTTGTAGACGATGAAATTTTATTTTAATTTAATTAGTCAAGATTAAATAAATTAAATTAGTCTTGATTAATTTAAATTAAATGAAAGTTGTTTTATAAGTCCATTTGTATTTGGGCTTATAAATCAGACGTTTGACATTTGGGCCTCAAATCAAATTTTAATGTCCTCAAAATCCATTTATGTTTGGACCTATAAGTTGGACCATTGATATGTGAGCCTTAAGTTTTAGTATAATGTCTATTAAATTAAAGTGAATTAATTTTATTAATTCACATTGGATTATTTGGGCCGACCTATTTATTAAAATCTACTTTAAATGGGTTTCTTAAGCCACAAGTAACCCAAGTTGATGAAGAATTCTAGAGAGTTTCCTTTTAAGCCAATTAAATCCTAATTTTGGCTATAAATAAGGCCTCTCTCCACCCAAGTCAAGATATATGACAAATTCTCCAAAGGCTTAGAGAAAGCTCTACCAAATTCTTTAGAGATTTCTCTCTCAAGTCTCTCAAGCCCAAGTTCAAGTGCAAATCAAATTCTCAAGTCCAAGTTCAAATTCAACCAAGTTCCTGTGTTCGTGTTGGAGGCTTGAAGATCCAAAATTCAAGTGTTCGAGACGACAAAATCAAATCAATCGTTTCTTACGGAGAGTTCAATTTTAATTCAAGAACAAGCCTTTTTGGGCCCTTGAATTAATTGTTCGTGAAGAGAAGAATCAGAGGATAATTTCTTTCGTAAAGAAGTTCATCCAAAGATTGTAACCTTTTACTTTGAATTAATAAATTCAATTTGTGCAATTTTTCTTGTCTTTTATTCCCAGACACGAAATTTGTGCGTACAAATTTCTGGCACGCTCGGTGGGACCATCTCTGCCTCTCATCTCTTCTCTTCCTACAAGATCCTGTTCAACGAAGTTGACAATGGATTCAATCAAAGCAAGTGGTTCCGATGTCTACTCTAAAACTGTTGCTGTGGGAGATTCGATCTTCTTCACTGCTGCAAGTCAAGAGGTGCCATATGATGGACCAATGACAAGGAGCAAAACGAAGGCTTTAGCACAAAAGGCAAAGGAGGATCCTACTGCTACCTTGGTGGAGATTTCTACAACCTTGCCAACCAAAGATGGTGACCATGGCACCCATGCTACGCACCTTGATTGCCTGACTCATTCAACAACTTCCGTGGTGATGCCCGTGATGATGACAAACACCACAACTCTTGAAGAGCAATTGGCTCACATGACCAAACTTGTGGAAGGACTCGTTGCACACGTGCAAAGCCAAGATGCAAAGATAGCGAAACTGATAGGCAAGATCGAGAATGGAGATAAAAGTAGCCCTTTTGGATCGAAACAAACAGAAACCCATGAAGAAGTGGAGACTTCTTCCAAGGCAAAGGAGACTTCAAAGTCACATCCAACAAAATATGTCTTTGTTTCTGCCGATGGAACAATTCACCTTGATCACCTCAAGGAATTCATTGAAGGAACGATCAAAGAAAAGTTTGATGGAGTCTCAAAGTCATCCCACTCTTATGCCAAACCTTATACTGCAAGAGTTGATAATCTAAAGATGCCTACTAGATATCAACCTCCCAAGTTCCAACAGTTCGACGGCAAAGGAAACCCCAAGCAACATGTCGCACATTTTGTGAAAACATGTAATAACGCTGGCACTGATGGAGATTTGCTAGTCAAGCAATTCATGCGTTCATTGAAAGATAATGCATTTGACTGGTATACTGATCTTGAACCTGCATCCATTGACACTTGGGAGCAATTGGAGCAAGAATTTCTCAATAGGTTCTATAGCACAAGACGAACCGTCAGCATGACCGAGCTTTCAAATGCTCGTCAGTGGAAGGATGAGCCTGTTGTTGATTACATTGATCATTGGCGGACTCTTAGTCTTAACAGTAAAGATTGACTGTCTGAATCCCCTGCTATTGAGATGTGCATCCAATGCATGCACTGAGGGCTTCGTTACATCTTGCAAGGGATACGACTGGAGACCTTTGATAAACTAGCAACAAAGACCCATAATCTGGAGATCAATCTTGGGGGACAAGAGCCACCTGTTTCTGATCTCGCAAAAGTAAAGAAAAGCAAGAGATGAAAAGGGGAAGTAAACCTCTTGTCAAAAGTGAAAAGAAAGAGTCATTGGCTGCAAGTGTAGTACCCTTCAAGATTATTCCTAAAACAGTAAAGAAAGAAGATGAGAAGGTCAATGTTCGTCAAGAACAAAAGAAGAAACTATTAACCCTCAAAGACATGCAAGAAAAAGAGTATCCGTTTCTTGATTCTGATGTTCCTGGCATGTTCGATGATCTGCTAAGGTTAAATCTAATTACACTGCCCGAGATGAAAAGACCGAGCGAAGTGAAAAGGATTGATGACCCGAATTACTGCAAATACCATCGCTTGGTTGGCCATCTTGTAGAAAAATGCTTTGTTTTCAAAGACAAAATCATGGAGTTGGCTAGACAAGGAAAAATTTTGCTTGAAGAAGAAAAAGTTAGTACACACCCAACCACAATTGACTCTAGTTCAGCAAAACCTGTGAGAGTTGAAGAGCCTATCGTGAAAATTGAAGAAGCTACTTCATCAATCAAGCCGTCTGTTGTTACGTTTGGGTCATTCTCTCCTGTAGAAGTCAAGCCAACCACATTTCCCTTAGTTGTTGGAGAAATTTTTGAACAAGAAAATGTTAAATCCACAGTCTCAAAGCAAAATGGCTCTAACGAGGAAGGATGGATCCTTATTACTCGTAAAAGGAGGTAGAACTCTCATTTGTCTAGTAAGACGAATAAGTCACCAATAAGGAGTAAGATGATGTGGAAAAGAAAAGCGAGAACAACGGAAAAGAAAGGTGTTGTCTCAAAGGTTCAAACAAGCCATGAGTTCTTACAAAAGACTCGCCGTCCAGTTACATTGAGGGATTTTATGCCAAAGGGATTCTTCACTGATGACAAATTGGACTCATGCAATAAAATCAACTCTGTAGACGTTCGAGATAACAAATTTGTTGATGAATCCAAAGAGAAAATCTCTATTTCTGTTAAAGAACCCACAAAATGGGTTGCTTCGATTGACAATAAAATCTTGTCTCTTCCGCAACATGCTGGTGACGGCAACTCCGAAGTGAATATAGCTCGGCCAATCAAAAGACTAGAGCCACTCAAGGGAGTGCCGATTGATCATTTATATGAAATAGGAAATCATGTCTATTCCTTTAGCAATGGTGATCACAAATACTTTGACCCATTCTGTAACTGTAACGCCTATGAGCAAGCTGCTTTTGATGCTTGGTACGAAGATGATGAAGCATCAAGAAAGAAGAAATCAAACAAAAAGAAATCTCAGAGTCAAAAGCGAATAGAAGAGTTGCTCGAAACTGGAGATCCCTCCGTTGGAAGACTCTCTGAACCTTCTGGAAAGTACGGCTTTTTAGTCTACTATTCTAATTCAAAAGGTGAAACTTTATCTGAAGGCAACCCATCCTCACCTGACCCATCTTCACCAATTGATGACTACAAGTCTAGCAACGTCATCAATTCTAATGATATTTTGGTTGAAAAAGTTGATGCAGACAAGAACTCCACCACTGCTACAAAAGCATCCATGGAGTGTGCTGCAACAATTGTTTTCAATGATGAAGATTTATTGCTTGGATCTGCACCGCACAACCGCCCATTATTTGTAACTGGCTACACTCATGAGCAAAAGGTAAATAGAATTATAATTGATGGAGACTCTGCAGTCAACATTTTGTCTTTGCGAACTTTGAAAGATATTGACATCTCCGTCGATGAACTGTCTAATAGCCGATTGATGATCCAAGGATTCAACCAAGGGGGGCAAAGAGCCATTGGGATTATCAAACTTGATATAATGATTGATGGAATGGCTTCCAAAGCATTACTCCACGTCATAGATGCTAAAACAACATACAATATACTCTTGGGAAGCCCGTGGATCTATGAGAATGGAGCCGTGCCATCAACACTTCATCAATGTTTTAAATACTCCCAAGAAGACGTAGTGAAAAAGGTGATAGCTGATGACAAGCCGTTCGCCGAATCTGAATCACATTGTGCTAATACTAAGTTTTATCTTAGAGTTTATGACGCAATGGAAGTCGATAGTCCACCATCAAGTGCGAGTGAAATTCAAAATTTTGATATTTCAAATTTGACTATAGACTTCACTTCGAACGATGGAAAGCATGTTACAACACAAAAAGTTCAAGGTACGAATACTCCGACATCAAGTGATGGATTTGTCATTCTTCGCTATGTTCCAAAGTTAAAAGGGAAAGAGGAACAATCACCTTCAACTAAGCATGAAGCCTTGAAAGGCCTAACTTTTCCTGTGACAAAGTTAGATACCATCAAGAGATCACCATCTCCACTAAAAGGATTTGTTCGTCCATCGGAGGAACCAAAAGTTAAGCATAATGCCCTGCCAAGCTCAAGAACTAAGGAAGGTTTCGACCCCAATGCCTATAGACTCCTTGCTAAAGCTGAATATGATCCGAAAAACTCTACATCATTAAATTCTTTACCCCCTGAAACTGCTGGTGCAAAAGTTCATGTACTAAACTCCACTCAAAAGATGTTAAAAGAGAAACGGTATGCTATTGCAAGCTCCAAAATTGGCCTTGGTTATTCCCCGCAAGCTCCTGTTCGAATTAAAATTAATAAGGCAAATAACCATTACATTTCTGTTGAAAATGAAGCATCATCAAACGTTGATGGTCCAAAGGCAATTGATCGACTTGGGGGCAAAAACTCCACGTATTTCAGTTTTTAAAAGGTTGGGGCCAAAAGGAAGAAAAATAAAAAGTTTTCAGTCAATAAAGGAAAGAGTTGACAAATTGATCAAGGAGTTTGAGTCACCATCGTCACCCAATCATAATGCACAAAGATATGGTAGTCTTATTCCTTCAAGAATGAAAATATATACCAATCTTAGTGTGCATTGTGGAAGCGTGTTGAAGGTTAAGGAGCATACCATAGTGCACACTATAGTTAAAGAAGATGATGAAGAGAGCATGGCCTCCTGTGATCATATAGCTGCAATTGATGATGAAAGTTGTGGAGAAGAAGATGCTGAAGAAGCTCCACCTGAATTTGAAGAAGGTGTAAAGGCAACTGTAAATCAATTAAAAGAAATTAATTTGGGTACTCTCGAGCATCCACGTCCAACTTATGTGAGTGTTCTTTTGAATTTCGAGGAAGAAAATGCATATGTCGAGCTCTTACAAGAATACCGTGACATCTTTGCATGGAGTTACAAAGAAATGCCTGGTTTAGATCCTAAAGTCGCTGTTCATCACCTAGCAGTCAAACGAGGTGCTCGCCTAGTTAAACAAGCTCAAAGGCAATTTAGGCCTGATTTAGTTCCCTCAATTGAAATCGAAGTGAATAAGCTCATCGAAGTTGGGTTCATTCGTGAAGTCAAATATCCAACATGAATTTCGAGCATTGTCCATGTGCGAAAAAAGAATTGGTAAATTCGTGTCTGTGTTGATTTTAGGCATCTCAACAATACTTGTTCCAAAGATGACTTCCCGCTTCCTATTACTGAACTCATGGTTGATGCAACAATTGGACATAAGGCACTATCATTCATGAATAGTTCTTTCGGTTACAACCAAATTCGCATGGCACCTGAAGATGAGGAGCTTACTGCATTTCGCACCCCCAAAGGCATTTACTGCTATAAAGTTATGCCCTTTGGACTGAAAAATGCTGGAGCAACGTATCAAAGAGCCATGCAAAATATTTTTGATGACATGCTCCATAAAAATGTGGAATGCTATGTTGATGACTTGGTTGTCAAATCAAGAAAAAGAAGTGATCACCTAGATGATTTGAGAGAAGTATTTGATCGACTAAGAAGGTATCAACTCCGATGAATCCTCTTAAATGTGCTTTTGGAGTCACCTCTAGCAAATTTCTTGATTTTGTGGTTCGCCATCGTGGCATTGAAATTGATCAAGCCAAAATAGATGCTATAATGAAGATGCCAGAACCGCGAGATATTCATGATTTAAAGAGCTTGCAAGGGAGGTTGGCTTATCTCCGAAGGTTTATATCAAATTTGGCTGGGAGGTGTCAACCATTTAGCCGCATTATGAAGAAAGGTGTACCTTTTGTGTGGGATGAGAACTTGCTCAATTGCGTTTAAAAGTATCAAGGTGCATATCTCATGAAAGCACCAGTCTTGGCTGCGCCAATATATGGAAAGTCATTAATCCTCTACTATAGCTGCACAAGAACGATCTGTAGGGGCATTACTTGCCCAAGAAAATGTTGAGGGTAAAGAAGCTGGCTTTGTACTACTTGAGTAGGATGATGACTCCAAATGAGCTTAATTACTCTCCAATTGAAGAAATTGTACTTGGCTCTTATTTTTGCTATTCAAAAATTGAAAGCACTACTTTCAAGCTCATACAGTACGCCTGATCTCCAAGACAAATCCCTATTAAATATGTAATGAGTAGACCAGTTCTCTCTTGACCGTCTGGCAAGGTGGTATCTCCAATTACAGCAATTTGAGATCGTTTATGTTCCACAAAAAGCAGTAAAAGGATAAGTTCTTGTAGATTTTCTAGCTGACCATCCGATTCCTGCTGAATGGGAGCTATGTGATGATCTTCCGGATGAAGATGTACTTCTCGTGGAAATTCGTCCACGATGGAAGACGTACTTTGATGGTGCTGCTTATCGTGAGGGAGCTGGTGTTGGGGTTATTTTTATAACACCCGACAGAGAAGTACTTCCATATTCCTTTGCCTTAAGTCAACGTTGTTCAAACAATGTCGCCGAATACCAAGCATTCATACTTGGACTTGAAATGGTTGTTGACATGAAACAATTGGATCTTCAAGTTTATGGAGATTCAAAATTAATTGTTAACCAACTCATGAGGAGTTATGAAGTTAAGAAGCCAGAATTGATCCCATATCGTAATTATGCCAGACAACTCATTGGATGGCTTGGAGGTGTGACCATCGAGCACGTACCAAGAAAAGAAAACAAGCAAGCTGATGCATTAGCCATGCTCGCTTCAACACTTGCGCTGACCAATCCCGAGATGCAAGTTCCTGTGTGTCGAAAGTGGGTAGTTCCACCATTATTTGATGAAGACAAGTATGAAAAAATTAAATTCATGCTATCTCTATCCGTTAAATTGAAAAAGAGGATTGAAGACAACCACTTGTTGAATATCTCAAATATGAAAGACTCCCGAATGACGCACGAAGGAGGACAGATATTCGTCATCGTGCACCTCGATTCATCTTTTACAAGGATACATTGTATCGACATTCATTTGATAGTGTATTCTTGCAGCTGCCTAGGAGAGGATGAAGCCTTTCAAGCCATGGAAGAAGCTCATTCTGGAATTTGTGGTGCTCATCAGTCTGGTCCTAAATTACATTTTCATGTCAAAAGGATAGGTTACTATTGGCCTACGATGGTCAAAGATTGTATAGAATATGCTCAAAGGTGCCAAGCCTTGTCAATTCCATGCAAATTACATTCATCAACCTCCGGAACCATTGCATTCGACTGTAACTTCATGGCCTTTTGATGCTTGGGGACTTGACGTGGTTGGACCGTTGCCAAAGTCATCTGCTCAACATCTGTATATTTTGGCTGCTATTGATTACTTCTCTAAATGGGCTGAAGCTGTGCCACTCAAACAAGTGAGAAAGGAAGATGTTGTGAATTTTATTCGCGTTAACATCATCTATCCGTTATGGAGTGCCTCGATATATCATAACTGATAACGGCAAGTCATTCTCTAATAAGCTTGATGGATAAGTTGTGTGAAAAGTTCAAATTCAAACAACACAAGTCTCAATGTATAATGCTCCTGCAAATGGTTTAGCCGAGGCAGTTTAATAAAACCCTTTGCAATCTGTTGAAGAAGGTCGTGACTAAATCAAAACGAGACTGGCATGAGCGAATTGGCGAAGCTCTCTAGGCCTATCGCACCACTCATAGGACACCCACACAAGCTACTCTTATGCCTTAGGTGTATGGTGTCGAAGCTGTTCTACCTCTTGAGCAACAAATTCCATCTCTAAGGATTGCCATTCAAGAATGGCTCACTGAAGAAGAAAATGCCCGCTGCGTCTTGAAGAGTTAGAAGCTTTAGATGAAAAAAGGTTGGAGGCACAACAAAGTCTTGAATGCTATCAAACCTGCCTTTCTAAGGCTTTTAACAAAAGGGATCCGTCCTCGCTCTTTCAAATTGGTGACATGGTGCTCGCTGTTCGAAGGCCAATAGTCATGACACATCGCACCAAAGACAAGTTTGTGTCTAAATGGGATGGACCGTATGTGGTTCGTGAAAGTCTACACAAATGGCGCCTACAAGTTGGTTGACCAAGATGGTGTGAAAGTTGGCCTAATAAATGAAAAATTTCTGAAGCAATACTTTGCCCTAAAGAAGTGAAAGTGCTCCTCGACGCACGAGCCTAAACTGCATGTTGCTCCTGGCCCGCACGAGCTAAAACTGTGGATGGCAACCACCAATAGTGTAGTATAGTGGTTAAACTGCTGAAACACTCCACCAAGTCTAAGGTGGTAAACAAATGGATACTCCTGGCCCGCATGAGGTTAAACTGTGAACGGCAAGGAATTACGTGTGACTTGATTCCCTTTTGGGATACGTAGGCAGCTTAGGGGGCAACTCCTAAGTTCAGTTACACCATTTTTAACACATCATGTGTTCCTTCTGAAAACTTAAATTTTACTCTAACAAAAAAAAAGGAATACAAAAAATAAAATGTATTTTGTTCATAATATTTGAACGATGCATTTCAAGTATTCTTTTATGTTAGATAAAATTTAGTTAGTTTGCTTTAATTCTTGCATTTAATAGTTTTAAATTTGAACTATTAAGGCAAAGAAGTAAAATAAAGCATAAAAGGAAGGGAAGAAATACAAATGTGAAAAATTGAGGACTTTTATTGATAAAGCAAAGATACTTTGGAGTCAAATTACATGTTTGATGCTAATCTTTGCTAAAAAAAAAAAAATCGACTACAAAAGTCTATCCAACAAAGGAACGCAAGAGGCAAAGAAATGTCACAAAATCTAGAGTTTGAACTCTATTAACTCCTTGCGGTTTGCTTCTAGTAGTTCCTTCATCTTCTCCAAAGTTTCACTTTCTTCAGCCAGCAATGGGGTCGAAGTCTCAATCTTGGCGACTTCTGCTTTCAAATTCTCGACGTTAGACTGCCTTTTCAGAAAGCTCCTCCTCATCTTTCTTTACTAGTGAAAAAGTTTCCTTTTCTCTGAGCATCCAAGAGTTCAAGTCGTGTCTTCAATTCTTCTTCTTCACGATCAATGTCTGCAAGCCTATTCATGCTGGACAAGACCTTCTCAGCTTGCTGTTTTGCTAAGACTTCAGCATCATTAAGGCGACGTGCAGCAGTAGCAAGTAACTTGTCATAAGATTCAGCAGGAACTTTCTCTGAAAGCATGGATTTGGTAGAATCATATTGGGCAACGTTTTCAAAGAAGGTTTTCAAAAGACCCTGCAAAGGTGAAAGATTGATAACATTGCCACTACCCATTTCCTCCATGATACTATTGGCTTTGGCCTCCAGTGATGACATGCGCTCCAATGGTCTGCCAGATATCTGTCCTTTAAGATTGTTCCACAGCATCTGAATGTAGCTTTGGCGACAATCTAAGATTACAGTTTCAGGACAAAATTCAGAAGCTTGTGGTTGCCTTGGCCACGTTGCTGGATCAAATATCTTGAGTTTCTTCTCTTAGTAGTCAATTGGGCATCCAACTCTTCTTCGCAAGGAATCAGAGTCTAAAGTTTGAATCTTTTCACTTGCTTGTTTTTTGATACTATCACCAGTATCTTCAAGTTGGGGAGACTTAGACACTTGCTTCGCCAAGAGTTCGAAAGCATCAGGCCCATCAACCTGAGCCTTGACTGGCTTCTTGATCATCAATGAATACCAATGGTAGATCATCCAACTGCATGCAAAGTGATTCAATGTTTGTCATAAAGACATCTAAATAAATTCAAAACTAATGTGATGTTTTCAAAAATGAAGGCAAGGAGAAACTAGATGATGAAATAAATCTTACAATTTGTGGAAGGCTAATGTCAGGTATAGATATATCTGGAATGGCTTCAAAGAACCTTTTAGGGTCTAAGTCATTATTATCCAAAGTAGAGGTTGTTACCTTGTTCTTTTTGCGCTTCCAATGTTGATCACTGTTGTGGGATTGCTCATCATCCTCAAGCAAAGAATTGTCCCGCTTTCTTTTCATGACAATCCTGCGATCTTGTGGCCATTAGTCTTCACCACTATAGAAGAAAGGCGAGCGAGAAGCATTCTTTTGAGTTGTTTCCTTGTCAACAGCATCTTTTGGTGGAGCAGTCTTGTCCTTCGAGCCCCTTGAGTTTCTTTCTTCCTCCTATGGCATATTTGGCTGTTCTTGGTTTTCGACTCTTGGGCACTAATTCTTTTAGGAGGTTCAGTCAAATCCACCAGGTCTTTGCCCTTCGACTTCTTATGTTCCGCTAGTCGATTGAAGACTTGCCACTAAGGTACTTTGACCCTCAAGCATGTATTTTCCATGAGTTTTAGACCACCAAGTCTGAAAACTCGACGAGACGCATTTGCTAGGCATCTAAGGAAGAAGCGGGAAAGAGTAGCTTTGCATTGGTTCCACTGCGAGTAAGATTACGCCAAAGTGTTCGACCTAATTCGTAGTTGGTAGAACGTACTTCAGCCCCAAGTTCCTTTGGAATGTCTTGAAGAAATCCAAATTGCGAGCAAATCTGTATGGGCTATAAGGCTCGACCAAGAATTTTTCTTCAACATGAAGGATCAAGTAATTTGAGCGCGCACTGAGAAAATAACCAAGTTCTAGAGTTGATAATTTATTATTATCAACAAACAATTCATTTTTGCTCCCCACTAGTGAAATTTCTGACCATCGCACCTTGTCACCAATATGAATAATATTGCGAGCTTCATTCTCATCATAGTATCGAGCTCCACCTTCTCCAAATAATTGGTCATCATAGGTGCTGGCAGAGCTTCCGGAGCAAGATAATGAGTTGAAAAGTACTTGCGCCAACCATGCATATACGTAATGCACTGGAAAAGAAGCATTTGAATGTCCCGGAGTCGGTGAATGTGCAACCTTATTCAGTCCTTTGTATATATTAAGAAGAATTGGAACAGCAAGACAAGTTTTGCGACCAGACGCCATTACTGCTTGCAGCCTTAAATGTAGTGGGTCTGATAACGTGGAGATCTTCACTTGGTAGAGCAAAAACACACAACCAACATGATATAAATGCCGCGAGATATGTTTCTTCTCTCAGTTGAGTTTTAACTCCAAGAGTGTTGAAGGCATTGACTCCTAAATCTGAAAGTCTGCCCGATTTGCCAATTTGCCCATTCGGATTTTGAGTAGATTGAGGACGGGATACTTTCTTCAACCTCCTAGGTTTTGGTTTTTGATATTTGGGCTTCCCATTGAACCAGAAATTGATCCACTGGCCAACACGAACCCCTGACATGTTGGTCTCTCCTTTTTGGAGATGGTGAAAAGCTGCAAACAAGTACTCGCAACTTTGAGGAAGATGTCTAACTTTCTTTTCGTCAAGACCTGTTAATTCTCTAACACACGGGATAACCTCCTCGTAGACATTGCCAACGATGGGAAGTCCTCCTAATCGGTGTAGATCCCATAGAGAAAGTGACAACTCGCCTAGCTGAGGTATGTAGCGTGTTAGTTTCTGGACACCATGCCTCACAAAATGCTCGGACAATGTTAGGGTTTCTATCATACGTGAAGAGTGATGCATATAAAGCTTCATAAAGGGAGGCGTCTCGAAGAGTCTGCTTGCTTCTCCCTAAGATGTCCTCAAGCCATTCCCAATACTTCTCAATAAAGCCAAACTCTCCGTTGAGTTTTAAAAGACTTCCCCAATGTGCTTCTCTAGAAATGATGCGCCTACCAAGAGTTTGGAAAGATGTCGTTCTAGGATCCTTTCGTATGGATAAGAGATCTCAATGAAGTAAACTCTTATACCATCATCTTGAAGAATCTCCGATGACCAATTGTCTAGGTGAGGGCACTTGTGTTGAGGGCAATTCTCAGCGAAATTTCCATACATGGCAGGATGGACTAATAATTTGGTTCCCCTTTCATTAGAGTTGTCAACGTGATCAACAATTAAGAGGTGTTTTGGGCCTGAAATGCTAAGATCTTTAAATGTCACCATGGCGTGGTTCTGAAAAGAAAAAAATCGATATGGTTAGTTGACAATTTTAATTGGAAAAATGCATAGATCATTACGGCAAATCTTAAAAATGGTGCAGTGCCTAAAGCAATGATTTAGCACAACATCACTTGAAGACTCTATCGACGGACAAGCCAGAATAAGGCCCATCAAAGCACTATGGATATATGAGTTTAAATGAAACTCATCCATGTGCTGTCGAATCAAGTCTAAGTAAGGTTCATCCATGTGCCATTAGTGCACAAATCAAATAAGACTTGTCAAGCACTATGAAGGTGCAAATCAAAGTAAAACTATTCCAGCACAATGACCATGGGAATCCATAGGTGATTTGCTCAAATATGCTATATAAATCAATGGCTTTGTGATTTCTCAAGCCTTGTAGGGATTATCATCGAAATTGGTGCCTCTAGGGATTTCTAAGCCTTGTTGGGCTATCATCGAAATTGGTGCCTCCAGGGATTTCTAAGCCTTGTGGGGCTATCATTGAAATTGGTGTCTCCAGAGATTTCTAAGCCTTGTGGGGCTATCATTGAAATTGGTGCTTCAATAGATTTCTAAGCCTTGTGGGGCTATCATCGAAATTAGTGCCTCAATGGATTTCTCAAGTCTTGTGGGACTATCATTGAAATTATTGTCTCTACAAATTTCTCAAGGCCGTGGTGAAGTAGCATGCAAATTATGCAAAAGAAGAAGAAGAAGAAGAAGAAGGATGGGTTCTACAAATTTGGAGAGATAACTTACCAAAAATTGGAAGTTCCTTAAAGCTTTGAAGAATGGCACGGCTTGTTTGCGAGTGTTGTTAGAGCAACCTGAAAAAAAAAACAGGTGGAAATTGTGGAACAATTAATTTGAAGCTAAATAGATGCATGTCGTGAAGACCGAAACATGGATGACGACAACTGTTAACTTAAAAAAAAAAAAAAATTTCCTCATGGTTTGAGAACATCAGCATGTGACATTGTGGAAAGTTTGAATGAAGGTGTCTTCCAAAAAAAAAATAATAATAATTTTGCAGCAACATGTATTGCATATGCATGGTCAAAGCTTCAAAATTTTCCAAGTGTTGTTTCTTGTTATTTAAGCTACCGAATAGTATGCACTCATGCCGCAAGAATTATGCTAATGACGTGAGGCTTAGCAAAGCTCGTTTCAAATTCAAGTGGGAAATTTAAGTGTTCAACAAAGCAGCAAAAAAAAAAAAAAAAGGTGGGAAAGTCCAAGAAATTTCGGCAGTTAGGAAGCAAAGCAAAAGTTTGACGTTGAGAATTCAAGCTAATTGTGTTATTCAAAATTGCAGCAGCTGGTTGAGATTTTACATAGCCTACACAACTTGGTTTTGTATGAGCATTAAAAAAAAAAATTCAAGATTGTGGAAGAACAAATTCGTGCAACAGGCTTAGCAAGATGGAAGTGGCATGAAAAATTCAGAATATGGGCATTCATTGAGGACATTCTACGAATACTTTGAGTGCAAGAATAAGGTTTGAAAATTCCTGCAGTAAGTAAATTTGGAAAGGGTCCAATTTTTAGCACACAATTGACAAACACGTTCAGCAACATTCAAGCTATATTGAAGTTAAGATTAAGTTCAAAAGTTCAAATATTTTGTCAAAAGATATCCCTCTAGCAGTGAAGAAAAGTTACCTGCAAAGGTGGTGCTGTAAGACGATTTTGTAGAAGTTGGTTTCTCTGCCAATTTGCAAAGCAGATTCTCGAGCTTCAATGTGGGGAAATTCATGCAAAAAAAAAATTCTGCTTAAATAATGGTTGCAAGTCAGTGGCAGAGCCTTAGTTCTATTGTTTTGGAAGCTTAGAGGATTTGGAAATTGCTCACTTGTACTGGAGCCGACAATGTCAATGTTTCGGATTTCTATAAATTTTGGAACTTTCCCTTTTTGAAATAGAAATCAAGTGGTCTTTGGTTTTGGTTACACAGGTTTAATGGCTGAGATATGCAAGGCACCTGAATGCTTGATAAGCAAGACCGGTATTCGAAGTTTGCAAGTGCACGGTGCTTTCCAAATTTCAAAGTCAATTGAGTTGCAATCATTGGAATTTGCCTATTTTGAAATAGAAAGTAACGAGCCAGAAGAATGGAAGCAGACTTGGATTTTGGGGTCACGTGAGCCTAGCAACTTTCATGTGCAAGGCAATTAAGATGTTTCCTCAATCTTTGATTTCCGAATACGTTTCTTTTGAGGGGCAGGAGGCATTCCTTTACCGAATTCTCTATCGGGCTTTTGTACAAGGCCGATTTGGGAAGGCTCCAGTTGAATTGAATATTTCGGACTTCAAGTATTGTCTCCGATAATCGTCAAATTAATACTCACCAAGCTTTGAAGCGGGGGACATTTGTAGACGATGAAATTTTATTTTAATTTAATTAGTGAAGATTAAATAAATTAAATTAGTCTTGATTAATTTAAATTAAATTAAAGTTGATTTTATAAGTCCATTTGTATTTGGGCTTATAAATCAGACATTTGATATTTGGGCCTCAAGTCAAATTTTAATGTCCTCAAAATCATTTATGTTTGGATCTATAAGTTGGACCATTGATATGTGGGCCTTAAGTTTAGTATAATGTCCATTAAATTAAAGTGGATTAATTTTATTAATTCACATTGGACTATTTGGGCCGACCTATTATTAAAAGTCTACTTTAAATGGGTTTCTTAAGCCACAAGTAATCCAAGTTGATGGAGAATTCTAGAGAGTTTCCTTTTAAGCCAATTAAACCCTAATTTTGGCTATAAATAAGGCCTCTCTCCACCCAAGTCAAGATATATGACAAATTCTCCAAAAGCTTAGAGAAAGCTCTACCAAATTCTTTAGAGATTTCTCTCTCAAGTCTCTCAAGCCCAAGCTTCAAGTGCAAATCAAATTCTCAAGTCCAAGTTCAAATTCAACCAAGTTCCTGTGTTCGTGTTGGAGGCTTGAAGATCCAAGATTCAAGTGTTCGAGACGACAAAATCAAATCAATCGTTTCTTACGAAGAGTTCAATTTTAATTCAAGAACAAGCCTTTTTGGGCCCTTGAATTAATTGTTCATGAAGAGAAGAATCAGAGGATAATTTCTTTCGTAAAGAAGTTCATCCAGAGATTGTAACCTTTTACTTTGAATTAATAAATTCAATTTGTGCAATTTTTCTTGTCTTTTATTCGTAGACACAAAATTTGTGCGTACAGTCTTAATACTTAAAGTCCACATTTCATTTTCAAGGTAGAATTCAAAGGAGACTAGATATTTTTACTTCAGAAAAATTTGGCCAACCAGGACTTGAAATGCACTACAGAATAATGACTTCCATCAATTATTAGAGTCTAATAAAAACTTCTAATCCAGATTTCATTTTCAAGGTAACCAGAGATTTGTACTTTACTTTCCCACATATTTTGTTTTAAATTTCTTCCACAAAATGGTAGAGAACCAACCAACGTACGAGGACTTGGAATGCATCAAAAAGTAATGTCTTCCATTAGCTATTAAAATCTATATACGTGAAGTCCACCTTTCGTTTTCAAGGTAGACTTCAGGGAAACTAGAGATTTGTACTCTAGGAACAATAGTTGGCGCTTCATCCTTTACCCTTATAATAAACCTACCTTTTTATTTATTTTTTTTAAATTGAAGCCTGCCAAATGAGTATGGCAAAAAACAAAATAATTAATTTCTTTCACAAAATGATAGAGAGTATACCAGCTTGCAAGGACTGCAAATGCACTAAAGAATAATGTCTTCCATCAACTATTAAAAACGAAAGACTTGAAGTCCAGATTTCGTTTTCAAGGTAGATTTTAGAAGGAAACTAGAGATTTGTTCTTAAGAAATCATAGTAGGAACTTCATCCTTCATCCAAATTAGTTGAGCAAAGGAGAGAAAGGGCTCATTAGAATTGAATAAAATAAAAAACTGACTAAAATCACAACGAAGGAAATAGGTGTATCAAGAATCAGGCCATCAAAATTTTCCATTGACCGAGCATGGGGATGCGAAATAGCTCCAGAAAAATCTTCTAAGAAATGATGTCTCACAACTTCACAGTCAAATTATACTTAGTCCGAAGGCTATTCTGTCCAATTTGGAAAATGTTGGATGCAAAATGTCCGAAGGCTGATGTGGACTATCTTTTGACAACAAAATTCTTTCCTTTAAAATTTTTAAATAAATTTACTTTTCTAAATTCTATTATAGATTTTCGAATTTGTGACTATAGTATTACTTCATAAATATAAAATTTAGAAAAGTTGAGGCATGACATGGTAATAATAATCTAGTCAGTGGTTGCTAAGATTTCTGTATGGATAATGTTTTCTTGACCTACGTTGTGATATTAAATCTTACATGTTTGTGGCCTGCCACTTGCTTATGAGCTTGTTCTCAATAACTTCTAATTTTTATAAAAACTGATCTTAAAAAAGGTTAAAAATCTATTTCGGATTTTAACTTAAAAATTCTAAAAACATTGTAAAGATAGCAGTTGAGAACATCCCAAAATAGATTTGTCAAAAGTCAAAAGTTAAAATTAAGTAGATAAAAGGCTATTGAGAACAAGTCCTAAATTGTAAAGGTTAAATTTTAGTTCAATAACTATTAATTTTATTGGCTAAACGATTGGATGACAAGTGATAATTTGATTGTTTTTGGGTGACCCCACTTACTTTTGTTGGGACTCATTTGTAATGTTTAGCCTAAATATTTGTCTTAAAATTGTATATAACTTAGTAAAGGATTCTCATTTTCCTTTGTATATCATCGAAAAACGGATAATGTTTCAATTGTTATTGGCTGGATATTTTAAAAGAATTTGTAAAACTTTGTTCTTGTATATTCCTAATTGGCTTATACTCTGGGTCAAACAATCTTTGTGTCCGATGTAAAGTTATTTGAAGAAGTTTTCCGTCGAGAATAGTTGTAACAGCAGCACAACGTAGTAAAGGAAATCTAGAGAGCAAGGGGATACCGTTTAAAGTGCAATTTCTACAAATTAAGTGACTATTTGGCTTGAATTTTTTTTCCTGATAAAATTAACCAATAGTTTGAAAATTTTACTCTTTAATTGTATCAATAAATATTTTAATCATCACAACAAAATCTATTTAGATGTGTTAATTAACGATTTATGTGTTTCCACTTAATACCCTTGTAGACATGCACATATACCTTTATTTCAGCAGAAACAAGTCATTAAGAGCACAAGAATATGGAAATTCATATACTTTTCACAAGCACTAGACTTTATTAACTAACATAAATGTTGATACTGATGGAAATAGGACTCCAACGAATTCCCACTATGACCGAATTCAGTATTTTATCCCCACAGACAGCTTTTCTGTACCATTTTTCCTCTCATGTGCTCCCTAAGTTTGTGATTATTTTAAGTCTTAGGTCATAACGCATATAAAAAAAGAATTGAATCATTTAGTCTTGGTTTCATAATTCGTACAAAAAATTGCCCACAAAGTTAAGACACCTAGTTGTGCCAGTAAATGAATGGATGCTTCCCTCTCTATCTTCCAAGTTGCAAAGACAAGAAAATCTTCAATACAGCTGTCGATATCAAGTCATAAAAATGATGTGATGTTTTGGTTGATCTGAAGTTCCGAATTCACCTTCATAGAAGACTTGAGAAGACTTCGAAAACTGTATAGTCGAAATTTTATAATTATCTTTATTAACATTCGAAAAGCAAATTAAGAAGCCACATTTGCAAAGATAGTGGGCAGAAGGATGAATTTTCAAGTATATTATCTACATAAATTAATAATTATACATCTACGATTCATCAAAATTAGCCAAAAAAAAATCAGTAAGATTAGAGGTTATATTTTCTGATTTGACCGGGCGACAATAAAAAAAGGAAATTAAAGAAATTAGTAGCTATATTTTATAAGTTGAATAGCAAGATAATTTAGGCCTATTTTTTGGACACCTAACATTATGTTGTCATTGTCAGTTTCAAGTTTTGGTCGCTTGTTGTAAGGATGTGACATGAAGTTGAAACTGAAAGACAACACTGTCAACAATTTAATTGCCTAAAGTATGCGAATTATTGATCCATACAAAGCATTAGAACCGTTTATTGAGAAGAATGAAGGCGATACGATTAGAAAATTTCAGCAAGAATGAAAGAACAATCAATGACGCATTTACTAGCATCAGATGAACATGAGGGTAAAACGTAAAAATGCGACTTCTAAAAAGGAGAAAGAATTATTATATGGGTTGCCCTTTTAGAGGAAATTGTTGCAGGTGCATACATGTCTTAGAAATTTCCACCACTTAATGACTTATCATATACAATATTGTGATACTGGATTTTTAAATTCCATAAATTTTCTTCTAGTTGCCCTATGTGCAGTTGATCAGGTGTGTTGTATTTTCTATCCTAACCATACAAGTAGGCTGCAACATCAAAATTTAGTTTGTCCTATAAAATACATTGTTTGATGTTGTAATACTAATTTTAGAATTAGCACTAGCACAAGTGATTTAAGTATCTTGGCAGATGGACAAAATTTGAATAAGGTCGTTTCGATACAATGGTTTGATATTGCTAATACTGCTTGGTGAGGGTAAAGCTTAATCTAGATGTAAATCAATCTTGGCTGTTTAGCACATATATAGGAGAAAATCACATATGTCCACAATAATTTTGGGCGTTTATGATACCTATTCCTATTCTGGTTCTTAAATATGAACCAAACACCTCCTTAGTTTCAAGGAAACGAGCTTAAGAGAAATGAGAGCAAAATAATATTAAATTCATTGGATAAAAATTTGATGTGCTACTAACCTAAACGTCAGTATAAATTATGATTATAAGGCATAAATATGCATAACACAATGTTGATGTCAAAACAAAAATATAAAAAAGTTTAACAAAACCTACGAAAATCAGTTGAAACATACAAGATGCACAAAAATTATGATATATTAATGAACGTACTATCAATTTTTATGGAATTCTTGATTGGTAATGTTTTATAATTATTATATAGTTACTTCAATGCAATATATTAATTTTTATTTTGTATTATGTTTATGCTCAATATATGGTAGTAACATGTGGAATTTGTGTGACCATTGTGGGACAAGAAATAAGTATATTTTTTTTAATAGAATCTATGTAATTTTTATGAGAAAATATGAGGATTAAATTGAATCAAAATTTAAGAGATATAAATTTAAGAAGCCAAGTAGTATCTTTGGAAATTCTATGGATTTTAAGGTAATTATCCTTTTATTATTTATTAATGGCATGTTCTAGAACTTAAATAGATATGATGATGAAATGCTTGGAAAAAGTTTAGATTAAGTATTTTAAATGGTTGTGGATTATTTACATTAATTTTATCTATCAAAACATAAAATTGACGAATTGCAATGGAGATAAGCATCATAAGGTGTGATTGAGCATTATGCGTGTGCAAACTTAATTCATCTTAAATTTTATTTTGGTGTTCTAGGCCATGCTAGATAATTCGGCCAATACATCATGAGAATTTCAATAAATTAGTCATTGGTATTTATCATATATCTCTGTGATTAATTACAATTAGAAACAAAATAAAATAGAGTTCTCAGAATATGTTGTTGCGGATGTTGTTTATTTTATGTTAAAAAACAATACGTTAAATAGAATGAATGAAAACAAATGGAGCCCAAAAAAGCTATAATATATTTTTGCCATCTCAATAGCTTTAATTTGAGCCAATTTTTCAGAATTTTGAACGGGGATAGATATAGGCCTATTCTAGGCTGCCTAAACTTAGCAAATTATAGCATTTTTTAAGTTAATTGGTGCTTTGATGAGATGACCCTTTTTGTTTTAGATGTTTTTGTTACAATTAAATTTAAAATAAAAAAGCTGATTTTGAAAAAAAAAATCATTTGGAGTCATTGAAAGCAGTTTTAGACATTTTGTAACTGCTGCAGCTAGACACATGTTTTAAAATTTTCCTATAACCTTTATAGTTTTCCAGAAAGACATTTTGTAACTGCTGTTCTAGCTCTAGGTTGTACTTCGACTGGTAAATGACGTGATACGCAAATAATATTCAATGGAACCATATCCCTAGAGATTTGAGGGACAAGCTGCTGACGTCGAATTATTTAAAAAATGATAAGTTTTATTAGAAATATAATAATTTCTTTTATAAAAGTTTAGATAAATTTTTTGAAAATTATATCAACGAAAAATCATTATGACATTGTCCGGCAATCACTTGTAAGGAGACAATTGACTTCACCTTTTATTTATTTATTTATTGAAGATCAGATTCCTATATTACATGAATATCAACTGCTAGATGTGACAATTAGGGATAAATACGAGAGCATACTATGACAGCCCCACATTATCCTAAGGCGCACCGAAGGGCTTAGCACACTGCCCGCCTAACTTTTGCCATGACTCGGGTTATGCATGTACTAGAATTCACGAAACAAATGACATTTTATAGAAAACTCGTAAATACATTCATATAATTCAAACTTAAGAGTAAAAGTATCAGTTAAGTAGTTTACATCATAAACATCTAACTAATACAGTAAAATCTCAAACATCTTTTACTAGCAAAATCCTACCAAGATCTACCCTTGAATTCTCACCATCAGCTTTAATAATAGGAGCCTGTTTAAGGAGAAGCAAATACAAAGTGGTGAGGTATAATAGCCCAGTGAGGTTCCCACACATGCAAATACACAAGCAGACAATTAGAAAATAAACTAATAAATAACATGTGCCATAAAATAGTATAAGAACAAGTGAAGTGAACAATTAATCAAATAAGGAAAGATACATCTCAACCACGGGAACGGGGCTCAATTGCGGGAATATCAAGTACGTAATCATGTGGCAATAATGTTCGGACTAATAAAGAAAACCAGGTCCTTGCCAATGATCAGGTGAATATCAGATAAAGTACCCATAACCACCCATGCACCTTTACCTCCTTAGTACCTCCACACCAGGTTGAGATCTCAACCCTGGAGGGTAAAATAGTTTGTTCAATCCAGAGTCGGCCTCTTTGAGGAATCTCAACTCAAGGGAGAGAACACAAAACCCTAACGCCCAACACCTTATATCCTCCTCAATACCAATATGATGAACAGTGGTGTAACAGGTGAACTATGACCACGGAAGTCTAGCCTGAAGGCTCAGTTCAGTTGAGAGTTCACAAACAAGTACATTCACATTTGATAGAAGTTGTACATGTAACAAATTACGGGACAGATGCGATAAAGTACACATCTTACCCTCATATAGCACATTGTAGTAGCTAACAAGTATTAGGCATAAAAGTGGAATTAACACTTAAACATGCATCAAATGCACATAAGGAAACACTCACTTGAAAATTTCAAGAAAGTTTCTCGTAAAACGTGCGAGGTTTAGACTCGGATCCTAAAATTCATAAGTAGTCTAATTAACCTACTGCATTTTCTTTCAAAAGAATTTTTTATAAAATGTACCAAGTTTGACTAGGGTTTTTAAGATAAATGCAAATTGGTCATAGGGAAAAATTCAAGAAGTTATAATAAAGGAATCCGGGTAAAACCTAAATCAACTAATAAAGAAATTTAAGAAATTCTCTTTTTGAAAGTAATTTAGTTCTAAGGACAAATGGTTCATTAAGTGTCAAAATTAAGATTAAATTTAAAAGGAATAATTAATACTAAAAATTCATTATTAATTTCTGCTTTATTTACTATATTAGTTGCAAAACTCTAGTAATTCGCTATACATTTTGGACCAAAAGAAAATGTTGCCAAATACTATGAACTAAAGAAAGAGCTTAATTAAATATGGATTAGGGTTCGAGGTTTTGGTGTAAGAGAAATTTTATCCAAAATAATTAGTTTAAAAGTAAACTTGTTTTTAAAGCCCAAGAAATACTTATTCGTAATAGTCAAGTATAATTTAATAACTTAGCAAAATTAATATAGGTTAAAATGAGAAAACTCTAAAATATCCTATACTTAAATAAATTAACGGTTTCAAACTAATTAATATTAAACTAATGACATTTAATTAAATTAAGACTAGTTAAATAACAAATTAGGGTTATTTGGTGAAAACATACTAAATCATATATATATATATATATATATAAAGTGAAGCTAGTCACATTTCACTTACACCTTCAAAAGTCAAGTTTCTAACCAATTTAAACCTTCAAAATTTATAAGAGTTTCTTTCTAAAATTGATTAATAAGGTTTCCAAATTCATTGCACAGTATTTTCTCAAAAACCGGTTTAGTAAGTTAAGCTTAAGGTGCTCATTTTTGGTGTCACTTCAACCCTATTCACAAGCTGTAATTTCCAGCAGTTTTTATCACCAAAACTTGGCCAAAACAAGGTTAATATAGCTGGAAATATTAAGTCATCAAAGCTGAAATTTCCTATACTAGTAAAGCTGAAATTTGTTCAAGGTTTTGGAACAAGGAAGTGCAGGTTTTCAAGCTGAAATTCCAGCAACTTCAACCCTCTAAACAGGCCCTAAATACTGAAATTCTTCCAGAAATTTTCCTCTAACATGACTAACTAATAGGCCTTCTAACTATAGTCAAAATTTCAGCCATAGTTTCCAAGATTTTCCACTCAAACAAAGCATCAAATTCCTATACAAGGCCATACTAAGCAAGTGGGCCATAATAGAGTTAATCTACTATCAAAGAAAGGATTAAAACAAAGAGAAACCTCATCATCATGAGCACAAATAATCATATATATAACAAGAGAACAAAATATAACCATAACTACTAAGTACTTAATGAAATCATAAGAAAGACATAAGAAATCTTCTAATAAAACTTGAAAGAACTTGAAGTTTCTTGATGAATTTACCTCAAAATAAGCAGGGTTTTAGTTGAAGAAGAGTGGATGATTATTCCCTTAAGAACCTTCAACTTTGAGCAAGACTTAAGCTTGAAACTTGGAGAGAATTTGTTGAAATTTGAGAGGGATTTCTTTTCTAGTTAGGTTTAGCTTTTGGGGAAAGATTAAGTTAGTCTCATAAGTGTTTAAAATGATTGAAATTGAAGAGTACTTTGGGCAAAAGTGTGGCCGGCCAAGAGAGAAAGAAATGTAAGGAAATTTGAGCCAAAAATTGAAAAGGAATTGGTAAAAGTGAAAGCCAATAATAGGTGGCCATTCATGGTGCTAGGTGGCTTAATCTTCCAAATATCTAGGTAATATGTGGCCTTACTTTTCTAAATATCTAAGCTTGGTTGGTAAAATTTAATTGGTGTAATTTTTCTATGATTATCATTAGACATGTAATAATAATAATTCAAGAAATCAAATTAAAAAGAAAATCATACAATAACAACTAATAAGAAAATTTTTATAATTAACATTCATAACATAGAAACTAAGTAGTTTTAAGCTTCTAGAGTTTTACACATACTGTTGATAATTGATTGGTTATGTGTAAGCGAAATGTATAAAGTCTTTATTAATATGTTCATGAATGTTTGGTAAATTAGTGCCAAACTTTTGTCCTTCAACAAGAAGATTAGTTTCTACTCATTTGCCCTATTTGTCCTTACATAAAAGTACAAATCAGTTACACAGCCCCAACTTGAAGGAAATGGCAAATTCCTCAACTTGAGAGGTCCCGAGCCCTAAAATTGTCTATAGCTTCGCATAGTTTTCGCATTTTCAATTGGTATCGGTTAGATAACTTAAAAGAACTTGTAAAATTTTACTACGGGCAAACTGATTGCCTTATTCTATGGGCCAATCAATCTTTTTATCAGATGTCAAATTATTTGAAAACAAAATGGCTGACATGAAACAAGAGTAGAAGTTTGCCAACCTCTAACTCTAGCCGCTCGACCTTTATTCATTCTTCTTTGGCCCTATGCTACAACTAAATATCTTAGTTTGTACACTCATGGCTGCACTATCTGTTGTATGTACCTGAAGCCAGCAATTGCTTGGCACAGTAGCCACCTTTGGTTTTCAAAGTGGATTTCAAGTGCATTCCAAACTTTTCGTTTTCCAGGTAGATTTATGGGAAATTAGAGATTTGTACCTTAGGAATAATAGTAGGCACTTCATCCTTTACCCTATAATAAACCTACCTTTTTATGGTTTTTTTTTTTTTGCTTAATTCCAAAATACTCCTGTAATGTTGAGTAAGGAGCAAATTATCTCCCGTGTTTAAGAAATACACAAATTATCTCCTCATGTACATTTTATTTTTATAAGGACAAATTTGACCTAAAAAATTGTTTAATATTGTAATTTTTTATTTGTTATATGAAAACAAAATAAGGCCACTACTTTGAGCCAATATTAATGTTGCACTCTTATATAAAAAACCAAAATCATGACTCCAAAATTGCAAAAAATTTCTGTTACAAACTATTCCTATTATTTATATTCAAGGTTTAAGAAAGTATGAAAAAAAATACATGAATAATTTATTTTTGCTATGATGTAAAATGAATGAGCAACTGCAAAATGAAGATAAATTTGTGATTTTTGGAAAACATATTTAAAAAAGAGTATCAAGAAATGCTAATAATATTATTTTTGTCAATAAAAATAATAAAAAATATAGCAATTATAAACCAGTGTTTCTAACCGAAACAGCGCAAGACTAACTTGATCTAGCAATAAAGGTAGCAATACTTTTTTTTTTTTGGGTTCATGTGTTTAAGACTTCTCTCTCCTTTATGATTCTGTTCTGCTCATTCATATATTGAATAAAAATTTTATGTTTTAGCATGAAAAAGACAAATTTATCCAAATATTCTGAATAGAAGGGCACAAATGTCTTTTATCTATATAAGGGAAGGTGTATGTTTCTTAATTTGGCATCTTCATCCCTTTTATTAATGGTCAAAGGTAATTGGTAACATGCTCAAGAACAATACATTTACAGGCTAGAGAGATTGAAACTTTCATTAAATTCTTTAATAGGAATAATTCCAAAAGAGATTGGGAATCTACATAAATTGAAGATCTTGAGCATGTACTATAATCAGCTTTCTAGTTCTTTGTCATTGGAGATCTTCAATACTTCCACATTGGAATGGTTTTCTATTCAAAACAATAAGCTATTTGGCGGTCTTCCCATTAACATTTGTTGGCGACTTCAAAAACTCACATGGCTTGACTTCTCTTGTAATGGATCTAGTGGAATGATACCATCCACATTGTCTCAATATTCAAAGCTTCGAGTACCTGGGTTGTCGTAGAATACTTTTCATGGACTCATACCAAAAGAAATTGGGAATTTGACAATGCTTGAGAAACTGTATCTGGAGCATAACAATTTAAGTGGAAAGAACTTAACTCTTGCCTTTGTATTAGATAAATTACCATTTATTCAATTGTTAATGATGTTGATCACTAATTATGATTTTTAAGGAACTCTTTAAGCCTTGCCTTATTTCTTTTAAAAAAGGGTTAAATGTAGTAAGCCCATTGGAGTGTTTTGCATTATAGTTGTTCCCATTTATTTTTTGACATCTTCATCCCTTTGATTAATGGTCAAATGTAACTGTAACATTAATTTTGTATAAAAGAAGAAAGAACAATGGTTAATTACATCTACCTCTATTGACGCCTGATCAATTACAAATTCTACCATGTATTTTGACCGAATTATAGTCAATCCCCTTAAATAGTAAAACGTTTATCAAATACTCTCATGCTTGTAGCCAATAGAAATGTTGCTTATATCAGCAAAATACTTGTCTGAAATTGTCCAAATTAAAATATAAACCCTATTGTTTGTCCAAATCATAGTCCATTCCTTTGAATAGACAAACATTTATTAAAAAATCACCTCCATTTGTCAATTATTATCAATTACTCAAATCAATGTAATGCCAAAGGAATTTTTAATCAAGCTCCCAAATTTCTCATTAATACCTTTTTTAAAAAAAAGTTGTTTCATTTTCTTGGTTGGTGTAACCAAATTTCTAAAACCTTGATATCAACTGCAGTAGCATTTCCTCACCAACATAGTTGTTTTAGCCATCACTGAGATATGATGAATTCAAATAACTATTATCCAGGTAATCAATGTACAATTACATATTGGATAAAATTTTAACTTTAAATTTATGGAAAATTAAAACATTCTCTATTGCAACCTCTAGGCTTTTAGTTTTAATGTTTCTACTTAAAGTTACTCATGTGAAGATCAGCAGTAAAAATTCAAGAAACTAATTCTTTAAATAAAAAAAATTGGCTTTAAGTTATGAGAAAAAAGAAACTTTATATTATGGGCAACAAAAGACAATTCCAAACTGAAAACCAAGTTTAACTATTACATTTAGTATAAATAAATTTTTATTTATTTTGAAGTCAATTTAATAACCAGATGTGAAAAGACGATTGTTGGTTGAATAAATAAAATGGATTGAAATAATATGGTAGTGGCTAAGATGAGCTATATGCAAATAAAAAGAGAGATAGGAAGAGTTTTTTATTTAATTTTTTGTTTCATTTTATTTTCCATTTTTTAATAGTTAGCAATTTTTTTTATTTCCTAAAATTTGGTTCCAAACTTTTTTTTTCAAATTTTAATTAAATTACTTTGGATGATGTTGAGGGATTTTCTTATAATTAATTGACTAGCCAAAAGGTAAACTATATTTTCGTCAAACAATATATAGTGTCCTTTATATAAATTGAACAAATCTCTAGGGGAGTTGAATGTATTGTAATCAAATGATACTTTTATCATTACATTGCTTCCGTTAACTAGGTTTGAATTTTTTTTCGAACAAAGGAAGTCAGCGTAATTTGGCTAAAGCTCAAGGATTAATCCGTGTTTAAATAAATCTCAAGGAAGGTTTATGTTATTAACCCAAAAATAATTTTATCATATAATGTTAGTTGCAAATAATTTTATCATATAATGTTAGTTGCACTAGTTCCTTAAACTTTTAACATTATTTCACTTGAGTCCCTCATACAAGTTTTATGTATATGTTGGACTGAAATAAAAGCAGGTTTTGCTCTCAATGTTGTATATAAAAAAAAAGTATACTTTAAAATCAATGTTCTAATTCTCAATTATGCAATCTTCAATATTTAGATAGCCAAGGAATATAGCAAAATAATTAATTGTTGTTCCATCATTATTGGAAAATAAAAAGTTTGCTTTAAAATCAGTATTCTAATTCTCAGTCATATCAACTTCAATTTTTAGATAGTTAAGGAATATAGTTAAATAATTGAATGTGAATGTCAGTATAATTATGCTTTGTAATACGATTTCATGGTAAAACATGAAGTATTGCTCGCCTAGTACATCAGTATTCTAATTCTCAATCATATCAACTTCAATTTTTGGATAGTTAAGGAATATAGTGAAATAATTGAATGTGAATGTCTGTATAATTATGTTTTGTAATCCGATTTCATGGTAAAACACGAAGTCTTGCTCGCCTAGTACGTATAGCATCCCTGTACATATATGGCAAAAATAGTAACTAGTTGATTAATAGTTTTGAGTAATGGATAACAGATGAAATCAATCCAATTTAGCAGTCAAGTGATTTAATTTTACCAGTACACTTTTTCCCAAAACTGAATTTATGAAGGCGTGATTCCACCAGAATTTGGTCATCTTCATAGTTTGAAAATGTTTAATATGGCAAACAACAAGTTCATAGAAGACAGAACACTTCATAGGTGTGCTCCATGGACTGACATTCTTAAACTTTCTTCTATTCTTCAGGTAAAGTACCTCAAGAGGTCGGTAATCTACACAAACCAGAAATATTAGTTCAAAATTTCAATAGCCTGAGTGGATCGATACTAGTTCAAGTGCTTAACATCTCAACCCTGCAACGGCTGCAACTTGTAGGCAATAATCTTTCTGGAAATCTTCCGTCAACCATGGGTTATGGATTAATCAACCTGGAATCTCTTCATCTGGACATAAATCATCTTGAGGGAGTGAAACCATCCTCGATCTCAAATTCATCGAAGCTAGCGTATTTAGAATTGGGTGGAAACAAATTCAGTGGTCCAATTCCCAATTCTCTTGGTGATCTAAGACTCCTAAGACAACTGAAGCTCGACCAAAATAATTTGACAAGTGAACCTTCTTCTCCAGAATTAAGCATTATTAGTTACTTGACTAATTGCAAGTACCAGGAATGGTTAACCTTATGTGAGAATCCTTTGCATGGCATTCTTCCAATATCCATTGGGAATCTTTCAACCTCTTTGTAGAGACTTTCTATAGATCATCGTGAAATCAAGGGAAAATTTCCTGAAGGAATTGGAAATTCGAGCACATCATTGGTTTTGACTCTCCGTGGAAATCACTTGTGCAGAAAAATTCCGGCAACTGTAAAAGAATTGCATGAACTTCAAGCTTTATATTTTAGTGATAACCAATTAAGTGGGTCTCTTTCAGGCTTTCTTTGTGACTTGAAGAAATTATATGCAATATATCTGGACCAAAATCAGATTCAGGGGTCAATACCATCAGGCGTAGGTAATGTTACTTCTCTGAAAGAGATTGCTTTTGGGGGGAACTTATTAAACTCTATTATACCCACGAGCTTGTGAAACCTTAATGACCTCTTGTACTTGGACTTGTCATCTAATTTCTTGAGTGGCTCACTACCACAGGAAATTCAAAATTTGAAGGAGGTTCTAGTGTTAGATTTGTTAAGAAATCACATTTATGGAAATATTCCAAACTCAATTGCAAGTTTGCAAAGTTTAATCAGCATTTATTTGGCTCAAAATAGACTGGAAGGACATATTCCAGACACGCTTAGTCATATGTTAAGCTTGGAATTCATGGATCTATCCAATAATCATCTATCAGGTCCAATCCCAATGTCCTTGGAGACACTTTCTCGTCTCGTATACATTAATCTTTCTTTCAACAACTTAAGTGGTGAAATTCCCTCTGGTGGTCCTTTTAAGAACTTCACACACAAATCATTCATGTTCTAATGGTGAGTTGTGTGGGGCTCAAAGATTTCTTGTTCCTCCTTGTAGTACTTCGCCTATTCACAAATCAAATAGGAAGAAAATATTTGAAGTGATAGGAATTCTATTAGGGACTTGTAGTAATAATGGTTGCTACAACTGCCACAATTTTATTTTTGAGATACTGAAAGAAGGATGACATTCCAAAAACTACTAATTTATTGCCCGTAGGAGTGCCAAAAAGGATTTCATATCATGAACTTTTTCAAGCAACAAATGGCTATGACGACAGCAATTTACTTGGCATAGGGAGTTTTGGATCTGTATATAGAGGGATGCTAGATGGGATACTTGTGGCTGTGAAAGTTCTCAGTTTGCCAATGGAAGCCGCTTTTAAGAGTTTTGACAGGGAATGTGAAGTATTATGCAACATTCGCCATAGAAACCTAACCAATGTGATTGGTAGTTCCTCTAACCTTGACTTCAAAGCATTGGTTCTTGATTACATGCCTAATGGGAGCCTTGACAAGTGGTTGTACTCCTGACAATCATTTCTTAGATTTGATGCAAAGAATAAGTATAATAATAGATGTTGCTTCTGCATTGCATTATCTGCATTGTGGTTATACAACAACAGTGGTCCACTGTGATTTGAAGCCTAGCAACATATTACTTGATGATGACATGGTTGCGCATGTGAGTGATTTTGGCATCGCAAAGTTTTTAGGATGAAGAAAATAGTATTTTGCACACCAAGACCCTTGCAACACTGGGATACATTGCACCAGGTTGTGCATCTAGCTTTTGCTTATTGATCTTTGTTTCTATTTCTTTAGATTATCTCATTAAGTTTAATGTTCCCACTATGATTTCAAACAAATCAATAAATTGGCATTTATATTACAGAGTTTGGACTGAAGGGACAAGTATCAACAAGAACTGATGTTTATAGTTTTGGCATAGTTGTCATGGGAACTTTTTCAAGAAGGAGGCCTAATGATGAGATGTTTTTTGGAGATGTGAGCCTAAAGAGTTGGATAGGAAATTCTCTACCTCATGCAACAACTCAGGTTATAGATGCTAACTTACTCAAACCAGATGATACACAATTCACTTAGAAGCTAGAGTACGTTTCAATGATACTCAAATTGGCTTTAAATTGCTACAAGAAATGTCCTGGAGATAGGATTAATACGCAAGATGTTGTAGCATCACTCCAAAAAATAAAACATCAGCTTAATGCATAACAATGAGACAGAAATATAAAAATTTGCTCTCGCAGTTGATTTCCTAATAATTATTGAAGCTTCTTATGTTTTGTTTTGCCCGAAGATGTCATAATTTGAAATGTTTTGTTATTTAAAAGTGATGAAAGTGATGTTAGTTGGATGTCAAACTTGAGTTCTCTTCTTGTGAACTTTCCTTTGATTTTCATTCTATTTTGAGATGACTAATACAATGCACACGTTATTAGTAATTCTTGAGGTTAGTCATAACTTTCCATGGATTGGACGTGATGAAAAATTTGAAACTGTGGCCAAATTTTTTTATTCAATAAAAGTTTGTGGAGATAATTTTTCCACAGAAACTATATTAGTTGTATATGTAAGTTCAAATCATACAATGTAATAAACCTGTACTGTTTTAGACACAGATGAAGGGACAATATCTCATCGTATGATTCTGTTTGGATTGGGCTTTTGGAGCATTTTTTGGAAAAATTTTTCTCAAATCTGTTTGGACAAGTGAAAATTTTTTGGTCAAAAAGTTAAAAAATTTTTTGTCAAACTTTTTCACCAAATTTTTCCACCAAGTTTTTCATTTGAAATTTCAATGAACTTTAGAAACTTTTTGCAGAATTATTCACAAAAGCAAGTATGTTTATGTTCAAATTTTGTTTAGAAAAACTGGAAAAGTCATGAATAACAAAATGAGATCCATTTTGGATAAGTTTTCAGGTAAAATGACGAAGCGGACGACGAAACTGACGATGGAGCAGACATCCGCTTCTTTAAGCAAACGTCCACTTAAAGAAGCGAACGTCCACTTCGCTACTATTTTTCAAAATTTTTGAACTATTCAAACATTTTCCCAATCACTTTTCAAACCACCATCATGTCACTTCAAAAAAAATTTTACATTCAAACACTTTTTCACCTTTTCAAAAAAGTCAACAAAAAACAATCCAAATAATTTTTCCCAATAATTCTCAAAAAACACTCCAAATAATGCTATCCAAATGAAGCCAATTTCTCCAATTAATATCTGCAACTGTTCTCAGATATTTACATGGCTTGACTTATCGTATAACCTGTTAAGTGGTCAAATACCATTAATATTGTCTATGTTCAAAGCATAAGGTACTTGTTTTGTCTTACAATAATCTTAGTGGATCCATCCCAAAAGAAATTGGGAATTTGAAGTTGCTTGAGAAATTACAGCTTGGCAACAACAAATCTTTTTTTTTAAGATAAATTATCTTTTTTTTAAGATGTTGACA
The DNA here is from genome assembly GCA_024721245.1 of Mitragyna speciosa. NCBI lineage: Eukaryota > Viridiplantae > Streptophyta > Magnoliopsida > Gentianales > Rubiaceae > Mitragyna > Mitragyna speciosa. Next base: position 25,828,708 of record CM045552.1, on the reverse strand, counting down.
ACTTTATAAGTGTTAACATAATTGTAGCTTATTATGTTAGCATAATTGTAGTCTAATTAGCTTGATTGTAGCCTAATTGTTAAACCCTTGTACAGAAATAGTCTAGGTTCATTGCTATTTAGGTGTCTAGGTTCATTATAGCATGATTGTAGCCTAATTAGCTTGATTGTAGCCTAATTGTTACTACCTTGTATAGAAGTAGTCTAGGCTCATTGCTGTAGATGTCCATGTTCATTTTGTAATGCCTATAAATAGGTTTTATTTTGTACAAATCAATAACAAACAATAAACAATTTTTTTCATGATTCTTAGCCCTTTTCTGTTAACATGGTATCAGAGCCATTTAACCTGTGTTTTCTATAATTTTCTGCCTGCATAATTTCCCGACCTTATTCTTCAATTTCCTTTACTTTGACCACTCTGTCACAAAATTTGAAACTCTTCATCAAGGAGAAATCTGATATTTCAAAACCTATTGCAACTGTTTTGACTATCTCAAACTATAATCTTTGGGTTCAAGGAATGAAAAGTTTCTTGATAGGTCGCAAGCTTTGGCAAATTATTATTGGGGATATCACCCAGCCAATTAGAGAGCCAAATGAAACTGATGAAAAATTTGCAGATCATGTTGAGGACTGGGATAGTAAAAATCACCAAATCATCACATGGTTTCGCAATACCTCAATCCTATCTATACACATTTAGTTTGCTAATTATGAATCTGTGAAAGAAATATGGGATTTTTTGGCTATCAGATATCAAACCACTGGACTTGCCTACTATTACCAGTTGTGGGCAACTCTTCATAATCTAAAACAAAAATCAAGCCAATCTGTAAATGATTTTCTTGCTAAAGTTCAACCGATTTGGAATCAAATATCTGAGGCCAAAATCAGTGAAGATCATCTTCATCCTATTTAGGTTCTTATGGCTCTTCAACCTGAATATGAAGTTGTCCAAGCCTCCTTGCTACATGGAAATCCACTCCCGTCATTGGATACTACTATTCTAGAAATTATTTTTGAAGAGACTCACCTCAATCTGGGCAAAACTCCTTAGTTTGAAGTAGTTCTTGCAACTACCCGATCCGTACATAAAAAAAATCTGGCAATCAACCCTGTAAGAATTGTAATCAAACTGGTCATGTTTTTGCTAATTGTCCTACTGTTGAATGCAGATATTGTCATGGTCTTGGCCATATTATTTAAAATTGTCCCACCTGTCCTCCTAGACCTCAAGGGGAGGTTCCCAAGTCTAAGAATGTCTAAAAGACTGGATCTTTTTCAGTCACTGCTGTTGCTACTGCTGAGGGTTCTACTACTATCACGATAAGTGATCTTGAAGTACTACTCAAACAGGTTATCTCATCCAATACATCTACTACAATGTCTGCCGCTTTGGGTAATTTTCATTGTGTTTTTGACTCTGTATGTTGCAACCATATGACCTCTAATAGTAAACTTTTGCCTTCTGCAACACCTGTGTCTTCCTTACCACCAATCCATACTGCAAATGGCACTAAAATGAATATTACTCATACTGGTCATGCTTCTAGCACCAATCTTGACCTTCCTGAAACCTACCATATCCCTAATTTGACTCTCAATCTTATCTCTGTTGGTCAATTGTGTGAAAAAGGATTACATGTTAACTTTTCTCCCTTTGGTGTTTAGGTACAGGATCCACAGACGGGACAGATTCTTGGGACGGGTCGCAGGGTGGGTCGATTATTTGAGCATGAGTCTCTTCACCTTTGTTCAAAACTTGTGTTTGCAGCTATAACCACCAAATCTTCCATCCATCAATGGCATTTGCATCTTGGTCATGCCTCATCTAGCAAAATTCAGTCTTTAATTTCTCGTGGATTATTAGGATCTACAAAATTTGAGTCTTTTAATTGCTTCAATTTTTAGCTTGTCAAACAACCTGCTTTGTTTTTTAATAATAATGATTCCATTTCAGATAGTCCTTTTGGTTTAATTCACTCTGACATTTGGGGTCCTTCCCCTATTTCTTCAGCAAATAATTTTCGGTATTTTGTGTTATTTATTGATGATTACTCTTGGTTTACTTGGATATATTTTTTGAAACATCGATTTGAATTATCACACACTTAAATTAAATTTGCAAATATGATCAAAACTTAGTTTTCTTGCACTATAAAAATTTTGCGAACAAATAATACAATGGAATATAAAGATTTTTCCTTACTTCAATTTCTTACTCAGCAAGGCACTGTTGTTCAACCTTCCTATTCTCATACCTCCCAACAAAATGGATGAGCCCGAGCGCAAGCATCGCCATATACTTGATTCTATTCGTGCCCTTCTTCTTTTTGCCTCATGTCCGGAAAAATTTTGGGGAAAAGCAGCTCTTAATACTGTCTATACTATTAATCAACTTCCTTCCATGGTTCTTCATAATTTATCTCCTTTTGAGAAGTTGTTTGGTAAATTGCCTGACTATTCACTCCTTAGTCCTTTTGGATGTGCATGTTTTGTTCTTCTACAACCTCATGAACACACAAAATTAGAACCTCGTGCTCATCTATGTTGTTTTCTCAATTATTGTATTGAACACAAAGGTTATCGATGTTGGGATCCTACATCAAACAAATTATGTATTTCTCATCAGTTACTTTCTGGGAAAATACCATGTTTTCATCTCTTTCTAAATTTCATCAGTTTGTCAGTAGTGAATCTTTATTTGTCACTGATTCTTCAATTGAGTTGGTTCCAAGTTCTGATCCAGATGGCTCTAATAAGCTCAATACTCAACCTGCCTCACCTACTTCTATTGAACCTGTGTCGGTTGTTGATCCTGCACCTCTGCCTACACCTACTCATAATATTACTCGTTGTCGTTCTACTCGGGTAAGAGAAAATCCTCATTGTCCTTTTGATTTTCACTACTATTATGCTATTGCAACTCTCCATGAGCCTCGCTCTTATCGTGAGGCAAGTACTGACCCTCTTTGGTAACAAGGTATGACTGCAAAACTTCAGGCTTTAGAGAAAACTCATACTTGAGATTTAGTTGATCTCCCTCCAAACAAGACCCCTATTGGCTGCAAATGGGTCTACAAAATCAAGACCCACTTTGATGGAACTGTTGAGCGTTACAAAGCTTGTCTAGTAGCCAAAGGGTACACTCAAGAGTATGGCATACACTATAAAGAGACGTTTGCTCCAGTAGTTCGATTAACATCTGTTCGCAGTCTCTTAGCTATTGCTGCAGTTCGTAAATGGAATCTTTTTCAGATCGATGTTAAAAATGCTTCTTCATGGTGATTTAACTGAAGATGTTTACATGCATCCTTTTCCTGGCTATTATACACCTCATAAAGTTTGAAAACTTCGAAAAGCCTTATATGGACTAAAGCAAGCCCCTAGAGCCTGGTTTGCCAAATTTAGTTCCACTCTTGCTCAATTTGGTTTTGTTTCTAGTTCATATGATTTTGCTTTATTCATTCGACGGACTGATGGTGGGATTATCCTTCTGTTACTCTATGTTGATGATATGATAATAACAGGAGATGATGCATCTGGTATTTCAAAAGTACAACGTCATCTTAGCCAGCATTTTGAAATGAAAGATTTTGGTTTACTTAGCTATTTTTTGGGTCTTGAAGTTTCTCAAAATCTTGACGGGTATTATCTTTCTCAAGCCAAGTATGCATCTGACTTACTTTCTCGAGCTGGCATCACTGATAACAAAACTGCATCAACTCCCTTGGAACTCAATTGCAAGCTTACACCTCTTGATGGCACTCCTCTTGCTGATCGTAGTTTATATCGCCAACTTGTTGGGAATCTTGTTTACCTCACTGTTACTCATCTTGATATCTCATATGCTGTTCATCTAGTCAGTCAGTTTATGTCTGCTCCCCGCTCATCTCATTTCTCTACAGTCCTTCAGATCATTCGCTATATCAAGGGAATTCTTTTTCATGGTTTACATTTCTCTGCTAACTCATCTTTAGTATTGTCAGGCTACTCGGATGCTGATTGGGTTGGTGATCCAACAGATCGTCGATCTTCAACTAGTTACTATTTCTTCTTAGGTGACTCTCTTATCTCCTGGCGAAGCGAAAAGCAAACTGTTGTTGCATGCTCTAGTACTGAATCTGAATATCGTGCTCTTGTTGATGCGACATCTGAATTACTTTGGTTACAGTGGTTATTAACCGATATGGGTATCAAGCACTCTTCTGCCACTGTACTTCATTGTGACAATCAAAGTGCCCTACAAATTTCTCATAATGATGTGTTTCATGAGCCTACAAAACACATTGAAATTGATTGTCACTTTGTACGTCATCATGCTACTCATGGCAATGTATATTTGGTTCCTGTTTCTTCTATCAACCAAACAGCTAATATATTCACTAAAACACATCTTCCAGCTCGCTTCCAGGATCTATTAAGCAAACTCAAGTTGGCATCTACTATACCACCTTGAGTTTGAGGGGGGGTGTTAACATAATTGTAGCCTTATTATGTTAGCATAATTGTAGCCTAATTAGCTTGATTGTAGCCTAATTATTACTACCTTGTATAGAAATAGTCTAGGTTCATTGCTATTTAGGTGTCTAGGTTCATTAGAGCATGATTGTAGCCTAATTAGCTTGATTGTAGCCTAATTGTTACTACCTTATATAGAAGTAGTCTAGGTTCATTACTATAGATGTCTAGGTTCATTTTGTAATGCCTATAAATAGGCTTTATTTTGTACAAATCAATAACAAACAACAAACAATTCTTTTCTTAACCTTTTTCTATTAACAATAAGGTCTATTAGGAATGCTTCCATGTTCACAACAAATCTTTTCAAATGAGGCAGCTAGCGAAACATATAGATAGATTGGCCAGTCAAATTGGATTTTATGATTTTCAAATTAAGGAGATGATTTAGAAAATGATTAAACATGTGATTTCGTATTTGCTTTTGCACAGTTTTGGGACAAATGAGTAAACTAAAAAAAATGCTTACATTTCGTTTTGCTTAGATGCTTTTCTACTATTGTTGACTTTGCCATGAATTCAAACAAACATTTGGCTTGTTAAACCAGCCGACCAAGATCTGATATTTTGTTTCGGGTCCAATCCAATTTGAAGAACATATATCTAATCCCTAACCATACGTAAAACACCAAAAAAAGCAGATTCTATATTAAAGCTCTAAATTTATTATCCATTCCTTTTATTGTAGACAATTCTTTTAAAAAAATATTTTTTTTTTCAAAAAAAGCAACACTTCAACACAAATAGAAGACTTTTACTTCACTGTGCTTTAAATACCTAAGATTCTTTTAGATGGACGCTCACTTGTGAATTTTGTGGTCATCATAAGAGTTACATAAGTGAAGTGATGAATGATATAAGAATGCCTATATGACCTTTATTTTGACCATGAGATCCACATTTAGGACCATAATCTAGATCCATCAAAGAATTTTATGTACTTTCCCCCTTTTGACATGGATCGGGCATGTATTAAATAGCAAAATTTCCATAAGTAGGTTACACTCATGCACAAGAAGAATATTCTGATGTTGCATGTCAGGAACTTGTTAGGCACTGCAGCCAAAAGGAGTCCTAATTTAGAATTCTGGACAATGATGGTTTGGTATCATTATCATGGGTAAATCATGAAGTGTCTATGTATTTCATACATTTATAATTTTTTACATCTTAGACTTTTATCTTTCTATTTGATTCAATTTAGCTATCAATTTCTTTTTCTAAAAATTAAATAGATTCTCAGTTGAAAAAAATAAAGCAATTACTTAAGATTTTCATACAATTTTCAATTTAATTGTGACTAAACTTATAGGTATGACAGTGGTCAACTTGCCAATAACATAAGATCTTAAGAAGATTATTAGCATCTGAGAAGTCAGTAGAATTGATATTTTGATCCCACACTGGTGCTTGGCAAACTAGACAAACTGGAAGAACTGAACTTTACGTTTGCCATTTTTAACCTATATGTGCTAACGGTGATTTCATCTGAAACATCAATTTAGAAGGCCCGCAGGGCAAGGGATGTGAATTATTTACTTAAAATATTGAACTTCAAAAACTTAAGCTATCAAAAGTGTCAAATTTGAATGCTTTGTGAATTTAGGTATCTTTTTTTTTTTTTTTTGTGAATACGAATGCAGATCTTATTTGTCCAAAGTGATATACGGTCAGATAAGTGATAATTAGGTGATCAAATTTGTATTTCCTTCCTTTGTTTAGTAGTAGGAGTACTCCCTTGCTCCACCTTTTCGGCCTAGTCACTTTGAATCATCATAAGAGTTAAGTTAACAAGGCTAGGGCTGTCATCCCTCCCCTTGGATGGCCTAGCTATTGGAAAAATAATTGCATGTTATTTTCTTTCTGATATATTTCTTTTATCATAAGTAGACAAAATAATTCTCCAAGTTTTTTTTCCCTTTTCCAATATAACTAAAGGTCCCTATATTTTTGTTTTCAACTATTACGTCCTTAAATGATCATTTTTATGGCAATTTAGTTTTTTAGTAGTTATCTTGCCCAAAAATTATGTTTTGCTATCATTGTTTGCTAAGTCTAAGGGAATTATTAGAATATATATAACTCTACATCCAATAAATTGAATTACACTACTTCTTGTTATTTTAAGAGGAATCTAGAGCTTGAAATGGGTTGCAAAACCCTAAAATTGCAATCCCTACCCTCTAAAGATATCTTCATTTTGTCAATCATTTCACGCTTTTATCTTCCTTTAGTTTATCAAAAGTGTTTTGATTTAGCTTTATGCAGGGGAAAATACTTAATAGAATTTGGCTTACATTTTTTCTTATAAGTGATTTTAGATAAATAATATAGTAGTAATTTTTAGAATGTCTATCCCAAAAAAAATAAAACTATTCAAATGGTACTTATGTATTGTGTCAATTAGGAACAAAAGCTTTGTCACTAAAGTAAAAGCTTTAGGGCTAGATAAATGAAAAATAGAAGTTAAAGCTCTTTAGTACTACAAAGTTTGATCAACAATTATAGAGGACTAATTTGTTTACTTTCCTGTTTATTGTGAATTATTACCTTAAGAAGTACTATTAATATGCTTAAAATAAAATCTCTATTAGTGCAAGTTATCATAGACAAACCTTTCATTTGGCAGTCATGAAATCGAAATTTACTTGTGCACTTTTTCACATGGTCATTTTTATACTTTTGAATGTCTTAAACATGGATCACAATGCTTTTACTAGGATCTATATCGAGAGACTTCGGGAATTTAACCATGCTTGTAGAACTATCTCTTAAAGATGATTTTCTTAAGTATAAATCAAATCAAACGATGATATTTATGATAGATGCTTGATAATATTTTGTGCTTGGAGTTTTGCATTTGGCTTCATTTAGTGTCGCCTATGTGAATCAGTCAAAATTGGTTTTTTATGTGCATTTATATGTTTAAAATGTGTATGAATATGTAGTGATTTTATGCACATTGGATAATTTACTAGTTTCTTTGAGAATATTTTGAATTTTTGCATTTTGAATGTTTTGATGGTTCTTATAAGAAATATATGCATATAAAAGCACGATGTAATGATTGCATGTAGATAATGGTTTTCCAAAACAAAAAGGAAAACAACTTTTCACTATTTTTCATTAAAAAATTCTTCTAAAAAATCTAAAATTGACCATATTCTTTCATTTAAGAATATTAGATATGTTTTAGGAATTTGGATGGTTCAATATCACAATTCTTTTTGATATTATTACAAGGTGTTATTGTTGATTTCATATGATTGATGATAATATAAGAATGTGATGAAAATGTAATTGGCATTAGTGTGTTTAGGAAGAAATACTCCTATTTTTTTGAAAGATCATTTGTTGAGGGGAGCAAGACTCCTATTCATAATAACCCTATTTCACTAAAGAAAGATTGAGTAGGTATTTTCAAATATGAGTTTCGAAAATGAGCCTTATTTGAATTTCCAAATGAGCTTTTGAAAAATGCCTATATTTAGGGGGGAAGTTCAAATTTGAGTTTTGTGTTTTTAAACCAAATTATTAAGTTAGAGCAAATGTTTTTCAAAACAAAAAGTATGCTCATACCCAAAATGATATATGCATTTGTTGAGGGCGAAGAATTGATTATCATATTTTTTAAACCTCACAAATTTAGTTTTCATGATGCCAAAAGGGGGAGAAAAATAAGAAATGATGAGTGTAATGTGTTGAGGCACACTTTGTTGCACACACACTTGGAAAAAGCTCAAAATGCGTCATGCATCACTTAGACACATTAAGGAGGAATTTTTTGTTGTCTATAATTACTTTAACCCCACTTCTCATCATTTAGCTTATCATCATCAAAAAAGAAGGAGATTAAAGCCCTTATAGTCCTAATCATCTAATTTTGGTGATTAACAAACAAATGATGAAGTAATTCAATGTTCATTTGAACTATTCTTGTAGTAAAAATGTTTGAGTATCAAAAGGAATCAAAAAGAGGAAGAAATCACAAGACAATTGTGATGCAGGAAGTCTGCATGAACAGTAACTAGAAGTCCAGCATAAGCAGTAACAGCGTTCACATGAACAGTATCGGATGAATAATTACCATGAATTTTTATGGCCTAGAGATGAAGTTGCAGCTAGATGAATACAATTGCAATGCAGTAGGAAGAAGAGAAGCTAACAAGAGACTACCACAGATGATAGGTGGCATTATCTATTGCAGATGAATTATAGCTGAGCAGGCAAGCAACTAGTGGCGGTTAGAGAATTAGTTACGGCTAAACAACTTGTAATAGTTGCAGTTAGTTTTACAGGTTAGTTTTCCAATTCTTGCATTTTATAAAGATAGAGCTATTGAGAGGAGATGGCATCTGGAAACTTGATGTAATCTGTATTTTCTCTCTCCATTCTTGATATCCCTATTTGCTTTCTAACTTTCAATCCTTCTCTCTTACACTTACTATTTCTTATTCTTTCTCTACTTCCTATTCCCTTCCTTTTCTTCCTAATTTTCTCTTGCTCTAGTTAATTCTGTCCTTCTCAAGTTCTCATTTCATCCATTCACTTATCAAATAATTAGTAATTGAAGCGAGTTCATAACAAATGGTATTCAGAGATGGTGATTCTTGGACCAACTACCAAATATCAAACCAGATTGGCTGAAACGCACTAGGTTTAAAAGGATTGAAGATCAAGAATTTCTTGATTCTGGTTCCAAGGAAAGGAGGTTTCCAGGAGAAAAAATGGAGGCTCACAATTTGGAGGTCAAGAACATTATAGAAACTAGTTGTGCAGAGATGAAAACCTTCATGGCTGCAGCTGTTTGTTCAATTCACTAATTTCTGGAGTAGCTACAGTGGAGATGGAAAATCTTGGCCAATCCCACACTTGTTGCTGAAGACAAAACCATGAATTATGGTTATCAAGAAGTAATTACTCTGGATCAAAAAACACAAGGGCAAAGAGATGAGTCTAATCGAATTCTTTTTGTTACAATACGTTACATTCTATACCCTATTATTGTGGAAGTTCTTCATCAAGTGTTTGCTCCCTACAAAATCATAGAGAATATTGTCATCTCTCAAGAGTCAGTTGAACTCAAAGCTTTCATTCAATATCAAGCATAGCAAAGTGCTGTATTAGCAAGAACAACGCTTCATAGGCGAAAAATATATGATGGTTGCTGTTAATTAGACATTCAATTTTCTAACATAGAGGCATCACAGATGGCCGATGTTACTACGTTTGCAACTACTGTTAGAGAAGAATCGACAATTCATAATCTTGCTTGTGCGAATTATAATATTTAGAGAGGACATGTGCAAGAGATCTACAAGAAAGAAGATTTCAAGAATCAAGTTCTTGAATTAATACCGAAGGATACGTGGTTCAAAAGAATAGAGGAGCAATTGAAGAAGTAGGAGGTCAAGATTCAAGGCATCCTTGAATCTGCAGTAGTAGATAGAAAGTTGATAGAAGAGAGATTT
>CM045552.1:25747763-25818614 GCA_024721245.1 Mitragyna speciosa | reverse complement strand
TTTGTGATGTTGATTTCCTTGGTATTAACAAAACACTAACACAAGAGAAAGGCAAGCCAATTTTGGCTATGAAGTTCTTTTTAAATGTTTCCATGTAATAGGTACAATTGCAAAATGGATCATGGACTTGGGAGCACTCATTTTGAGGCAAAGGATGCACATTTACGTACTCAATCAATTTCAAAACGTGTATTACATCCGTTGTTGGACACTTCAATAACGTGAGAAAATGAGAGAAAAGTCTAGCTCTAGATTTTAAATGAAGCACTTGTTGAGAGACAATCCAATATTTTTGGTATTTTAAGTTGTTTTCGTGTGTTTTATGCTTTATGTGTGTATTGTTGTTAGTGTGTTTGATTAGTTTAGTTTGATTTTGAACTTCAAGCATTTTGTGCAATCTTGGAGGTTTCGTGTTTAAACTTGGATGTCTAGTACCAAATTTTCATATCTCTTGTGTTTTCGTGGTACATTTGGTTTAGACATCTTCGTTTTATCATTTAAAATATGTTTGAAGTGGTTTTGTGATTGAATACGAATTTGAAGCCTTATGTTTCAAAGTTAGTATTCCATTGGTTTAATATTCATGAGCTAAGTTTCATTGAGCAATTTGATGCTCATTTGATAATCTACGGACTTTTGATGCATAAATTGATTTTGAGCAACTTTGGTTTATCATTCAAAACTTGTTCAAAGTGGTTTTCAAAGTGGTTTTGAGGTTAGAATAACTCAAAGAATCAAATTGAGGTATTAGTCGAAAATGGTAACTATTCATTTGGTTACTATTCATCAAATGAGATTCTTTGTGATTTTGATTCTAATTTTGGAATTTTGATGTCTTGCATGCCTAAAAATCATGTTAACAACTTTTTTTTTTTTGAACATTTGAAACATGTTTGAAGTGTCATTTGGTCAAAAACATGTAAAAGAAAACTTTTGAATTTCAAAGTTGCAGGTTTTCGGAGGAGGCAAATTCAATTGAATCTCATTTCATTTGTGTTGATGATTAGGAATGGTTTAATGCATTATTTGAAAGTTTGTTGACATGATTATATGATCATAAAATTGTTTGGACGAAACATGAGGTTTAAATAGCAGAAATAAGTGGCCAATTTGGCTAAAGAATCGGCCTAGAGTAGAAAATTGCAACAACAAATGCTGCAACTTCTAGGGCCTATCTGCAGGTCAAATTGAACCATGGATCCTGCATATTTTGGGTTGTTTTGGGCTGATTTTTTGTCAATTTTGTTTGGGGTTTAATGACTTTCTTTGCAAGTTTGTTTCGCAACTTGTGAGCATGAAAACATCACTTAAACACATTCAAATGGGTTGCATTACGTGTTTCATTTCATTAATTCAAATTTTAACTTTTGGCATCAAAGTATGAAATTTTGGTGTGAGGCATTTTCACACAAGTTTCAATTGCATACAACTTCATCATAACGCATGACATTTGCTCACATAACACAAGCATCAAATTTTCACCCCTTGAAGATACATTGCAACAATTAACTGTGGGAGAAATCAATTGTTTCAAAGCATGTTATGTTACTTTTTGAGCTTAATTGTTATTCAAACATGTTATAACATAGCATTTGAGTTTTTTTAATTTTGAAACAAGGTTGGTGAACAACAAACGACCAAAGTGAAGACACGGTAAAGCATTGCAATGAGGAACATCACAAGGCCAAGGAGGATACAAGGCAAACAACAATATCAATTTTTGGATTCATTAACCAAACAAGTAGAGTATTCCTGTTATACTTTCCATTCTTATATTTTCCTTCATACATTGAGGACAATGTGACTTTCTAAGTATGGGGAGAAGGTATAAGGATTATGGTTGGTTAGGAATGAGGGTACTTATAAGATATTGTTTTAGTAAAATATGGCCAAAATTTTTTTAAGAATGAGGGTACTCATAAGATATTGTTTTAGTAAAATATGGCCCAAACTTTTGAAAATTTGCCTCTATATAATGCTTTGATGCTATGCTCTTATTAGATTTTCTTACTTTTGAAATAATTTATGCAACTTTGCTTGAATATTTTCTACAAATATATGAGTAAATATTGTGTGATTACGAGTTTGGTTTTTAAGAAAGTATATAGTGTAAAATGGTTATAATTATGTCTTGATTTGGCATGTCTGATTTTAAATTTCTTTTCTTTACTTGATTTTACATATTAAGTGGTAGATATGGACAAGAAGTATACTTATGCATTATTTGAATTAAAGAACAAGTATATTACTTGCAAAATGATGAATATTTATATTTTTCTACTCCAATGATTCAAATTACTTAGTAACCGGGAATCTTAATCCAAAAACATCAATTTCACATCAAACAACAATTGAATTAAGGGTATGCAAGCAAGTTTGATTAAAAGCTAATTGTTGAGTAATAAGGGATTTTTATCAACCAATGTTGATCTTTTCATCAAAAGACAATTTCACTTCTCAAACTAAGGGTTGAATTGTAGTTAAAATGATCAAAGTGTTGAGAAACCGGAGGTTTTCATCCAAAAATGTCAACTTTCACGTCAAAAGAAACTTACAAGTTGTACAATTTCAACATCTTCCTATTGTGTGTAAATTGAGTTGTATATAATTGTCCATATTGAATACTTAGTGTGTGAAATTTTGTGAGGCATAGAAATTTTGTTAAATTAGCTTTAATTTTGATGTAATAATTTCCCTTTTACGTGATATGATGAGTATTGAGAACATTACAAGGAATTGCATAATACCTATTGGCTTTGTAATGTGGAATTGTGTTCAGCAATGTACATTGGTCATTTCAACTCGTGAATTATGCTTTGATCTCTTGTTTTCCAATTGCTTGTAGACAAGCAATGATTTAAGTGTAGGGGAGTTTGATAAGAGAATAAATTACCTATCTTAGTATAAGGTATTATATATGATTTTAGTGTGTTTTTAGTATGTTTTTAGTATTTTGTTATAAAAATGTCTCATTTTCAAAAAGTTTCTTCTTTTTGAAGATTTTCCCAAAAATTAGAATTTTTACCTGATTTTTATGGTTTTGAAGTGAAATTTATATTTTGAGCAAATTAATGCATAATTTTTGTAAATCTTGTAGGATTTGGATCAATTGGAGTAATAGTCATCAAAATTCAAGGTAGATTCAAGGATGATTGGATTAGGAATTCAATGCACAACTTTTACATTCAAATTCTTGAAGATTGTTTTGCTCAATTTTGAGAAATTTTCATCAACAAATTCACCATGAAATTAAAGGGTCAACATCACAAAAAGGTCTCAAGGGCATAAGACAAATAACAAGTAAAAGAGAAGGGCAAAGAAGCAATGGAAGCAAAGAAATGGAGGAAACCATGTATTGACAACAATGACACACTGTAGACACCAAATTTTGACACACCGTTTATTTTCAAACATTGGAGGGGCGTGTTTGCACTTTTGTGCCAAATTTTAATTTTTCAATAATTTGGAGGGTAGAATAGTAATTTTATCTATAAATATTTTTTCTATAAGCTTTTAGGGGGTTTTAAATTCATATTTTTACTTTTATGTGATTTTTTTAATTTTTTTATAATTTTTCTAGAGTCAATTAGTATTTTTTATATTTTTACTATCACGAGGGCAAAATGGTAATTTCGCCCCGCAAATACCACGTTAGCTCATTTTTAGTTTTAAATTCATTTTTTTCTAATTCTTTGAGCATGTTTTTAATTTTCTTAATTTTTCAGAGATGATTATTATTTTTTCTGTGAATTTTCATTGCCGAAGGGTAAAATCGTCATGTTACAAATTAAATTCATTTTTCACAAAATTTTGAGTCAAAAATGCATTTTCTAGTGTTTTAAGCTTATTTGTAATTTTTGATAATTTTTTTGAGAACAATAACTATTTTTCTGTGAATTTTCATTGCCCAAGGGCAAAATCGTTATTTTATAAATTAAATTTATTTTTCACAAATTTTGAGTCAAAAATGTATTTTTTAGTGTTTTAAGCCTATTTGTAATTTTTGATAATTTTTTGATGTCAATAGCTATTTTTCTGTGAATTTTCGTCATCCAAGGGCAAAAATGTCATTTCACATTCCAAACTCATTTTTCACCAATTTTTGGGTCCCAAATTTGTTTTTAGGTTTTAAGCATGTTTCTAAGTTTCTAACTTTTTTCAGAGAGAATTAGTGTTTATGAATTTATTATTTATATTTTTCTTTATTTCTTTTATTTATTTATTGTGAGAGAGAATAGATTTTCTTTTTTAAGGATAAAGTTGTAATTTTATAGTTAAGGGCATTTTGGTCTTTTAATCATTTCTTTGAGGTTAAGACTTGTGCAGTATAAATACCCCACTTGAAAATGTTAAAAAAAGGAAGGAAAAATTTGGAAAACCCTAAAAACATTTCAGTTTTTGTGATTTAAGATTAAACACACACAAAAACACCTAAAAACACACACACTAAGGCCGCTCTCTTCAATCGCAGTTCACTGTTCAAAAGGCTACTGTTCATCTTCCTTGATTCTACTGTTCATCACTAGTTTCAAGATTCAAAAGGTAACCTGTTAAGATCTTCTCTTTTATTTTTCATTATTATGATTCATTCTTCATTATGATATAATCAGATTTCTAAGTTTATAATTTTGTTGCTATGTTTCTTTTGGGTTTTTGCTTTCTTCGGTTCTTGTCTGTTTTCTTTTCTGTTTTTTTTTAGTCTTTGCTTATGATGATATTCTAGGTTTGAAATTCCCTTCTATATTTTCTTCACCTCTGTTCATTGCCGTTATTCTTCCTCCTCTCATTTTCTTCCTCCAATGGCCAAATTTACAACCTAGAAATCACCTATCGTTTGCCCAATTTCCACCTCCACCGTCTTCCAACCCCCCCTTAAGCCATCGTCTCTCTCTGTTTTCATCATCAAACTAAAACAACCAGATTCCCAGTCCCTTGCCCAAACCTGCAAAGATAATTCACAAACCACAATTACCTAATTACAGCCCCAAGAACCTTCATTTATTACAGCCCCAAATTCCAGCAGAAAAACAGCTCCGAAACCCTTCATTTACAGCCCCAAATTCCTGCAGAAAAACAGCCCCAAAAACCTTCATTTACAGCTTCAAATGCCTGCAGAAAAACAGCCCTAAAAATCTTCATTTACAGCTTCAAATTCCTGCAAAAAAAAAAAAAAAAAGAAGCCCCAAAACCCATCATTTACAACCCAAATTCATCATAACCATAATTCATCACAGACCCCCTTGAAAATCACTAATAACATATGCCCAACCCACAAATCAGTTTCACCGTCAACAATCACCCACAAAACAACCATCTACAGCCCTTACACGCGCCACCATAGCACCTAATTACCCACAACGCCAGTGCCTCTTTCCTCAAGAATGAACAAGGGAGCTCGATTGCATTTTAGGAGTTGTGAAACTAAAAAAGAGTTGATCTAGGGAAGCTGTTTTTGAAGGCATTCAGTTGGAGAGAAAATCAGAGGGACGAGAACAGAGAGCAATTAGAGAGTGAGAGAGAACGAGAGAGAAAGGAAAGAGAAGGGGCGAGTTGGAGAAGAAAATAAAAAAGGAAGGAAAGAATCAGGAAAACAGAGATGGAAGAGAGGAACGAGTTTGGGGTTTCATTTGGAAGAGATATCAGTGATTTAGTATTTAATATGGAGGTTCCAATTTCAGTTTGCAATATAGGATCTGAAGCTATTGGAAATTTTTATTTAAAGGAATTGAAAATGAGGGCCG
Source organism: Mitragyna speciosa (assembly GCA_024721245.1). NCBI lineage: Eukaryota > Viridiplantae > Streptophyta > Magnoliopsida > Gentianales > Rubiaceae > Mitragyna > Mitragyna speciosa. The sequence continues at coordinate 25,812,873 of CM045552.1, read as the reverse complement.
AATTAGGGAAGTTTTGACTGGCGTGTGTTTTTGTCATTTTGTTTCGGTCGAAGAACCGAATGAGATAATGCATAGTTTATTGGGTTGTTTTTTTTTGCTCTTTGCTTCATTGTCTTTTTCTTTTCAGTTTGAAGTTCTTCTTTCATTTAGTTAATTAAATAATGTTGGTCAATTGATCTACGGGCCAAAAAGAAAGACCCGATTAGACTATTTGGAATCAGTTTCTTTTAAAGCTCATTCTTTGTCTCTAGTTTAGACTTTCATCATCTTGTAATCACAGTTGTATTGTTTTTTTTTTATTGGGCAATTAATCGAAGTTAGTTTAATTAGTTATCTGATTTAGCATTTTTCTTTTTCTTTTGTCATGCATTCAATTCCTCAATTTTCAGATTGATTCCCCTCATATTCTAATCTATTGCAATTAGGTCCTATAATTTACGTTCCAACCCCTCATACTTTGCTGTAATTTTCATTTTAGCTTCCAAAGATTTGCTGGAATTTTAATTTCAACCTTAGACTTTGCTAGAATTTTCAATTCCAGTCCTTTTAATACCTGCTGGAATTTCCATCTGGCCTTTATAATATTGCTGAAATTGTCAATTAGCCCAACGTTTTGTTAGATTTGTCAGTTTAGGCTTAATACTTCACTGGAATTTTCAATTTGACCTTTAACACTTGCTGGAATCCTAATTTTAGGGCCCATCATTGCTGGAATTTGCATTTTAGTCCTTTATACGTTGCTGTAATTTGTTTTATACTCTTATTTGTTGCTAGAATTTGTATTTTTAGTGCTCATATTTGCTTTGATTTATGTCTTTGCTTCCCCAATTGCTTCAATTTGCATTTTTGGCCCTTTTTCAGTCAGAATTTCTAATTTTTGCCCTTAAGCCCTTAGGTTCATATTATTGTCTTTTGGTTCCCTTAGCCTCATAAAATTTACATGTTTATCTAAATTTGTCAATATGTACATACTTTGTGCTTTATTCATTTATATCGTGATGCATTGACATATGTGTTCATTTTCTCAAATATCGATACCGGGCCTTCAAAGAGGTATATCTATTTCTCATTAATTTCATTTTTCTGTGTCCCACTGTGCCTTTATGTGATTTTTATGCATGTTTCTTCATACATTTCTTAGTTACATGCTTTTTGCGTATTTATTTATTTTATGTTATTTAAATTCACATTTCATTATTTTGGCAAAAAGTGTAATATTTTTGTATTTAACTAGTCAATGTAATAGTTAGGCTACATTTCTTATATTTTAGCAAAATTGTGTATTTATATAGATAAGTGTAATAGATAGGGCATTTTTAATTTCCCCCTTTTTTAATTGTAAATTAAGCCCCAGTGTAATAGTTAGGGTTTATTTGCTTTTGTGTGCTTACATGTTTATTTCTTTTACCGCTTTCCTTAGAATTTTTGCATCTAGATATTATGTTTATGTGTTATGTGTTACTACGTGCTTTAATATGTCTCTATATGTTTATTTGCTTTCATATGTTTTATTTATTTACATGCTTTATCAGCTTTATTACTCCGTCACTACACTAGTCCAATGCTAGTTGTGGTATCCTTGTTTTTCTGCTAGTCCAATGCTAGTGGGACTTTTTAGAACGGGCTAGTCCAACGCTAGACCCTTAGGACATTTTAGTGTTAGGTATTCATGTGCATTTCTCATCTCATTTCACACACTCTTAGTTTTCTTTCCATTCAGCATGATTTTATTATTACTATTACTATTATTATTATTATTATTATTATTATTATTATTATTATTATTATTATTTTGACACATTTTTTAAAAATGCATGACATTTAGGTTGCATTTCACTTAGAAATTAGGACATTTGTGTGTTTTGACTAGAAATAGTCGTCTACTCACGTGGGAAGCGGTGGCATACATGCCGTTCCCCCCTCCGTGAGTAGAAACATTCAATCATAAGTTATTAGTCCCCCGTACCCATCATGTTGCATACCCACCTCCTTTCTTCACTTACTATATATTATTATTTTCTTTCTTTTTGCATCACATTTTGCATAAACTCGTGACTCCCTCGAGGTCTCGACTCAGGTTTCGCAATTAATGCGATAATTCCAACCAAGCCTCAACGGAACATTTCGACCCTTCCGACACTCACATTTAGACTTAGGATTTGCATTCATATAGATACATCTAAACGCGATAGAACTTAGGGTTAATTTAGGAAATTTTGATTAAACCTCGCAACTAGCTTCGGCTAGGTTGAAAGGGTGCCTTAGGCGCAAGCCTTTGCCTTCCCTTTCTTCAAATGTGACTCCCGAACCTTTTTTCTCTCGTTTTTCGTAGACCGGAGTCGAACAAGGGTTTTAAATTATTTTTCTAAAAATTTACTTTTTGTTTTGTTTAAACAAGTTTTTCGGGTGACTAGGTACACCCTAACTCAATACCAAGTGGCGACTCCTATTTTCTAAAATAAAACCCTTTTTCAAAAATTATGTGGCCAAACCTGTCGTACTTTTAGTCCTGGCATTGTTTTCTTTTAAAATATCGTTTTTCTTAAAATACACTTTTTCTAATAAAATTTGATATTTCTCACACACACACGGTTTTCTAAAAACCTTTATTTTTGAAAGGGTCATTAGACCGGACCGTCCTTTCCGGAACGCGACAATCAACGACCCCACGAGCACTCCTTTTTACTCACTGATTTTTTAGGACGCGACACACACTTTAGTATTTTGGCAATAACTTGAGGTACAAAAATAGGATTCAGATGATTCTTCTTCCATTTTCAATCTAAGAGGATACTATACAAGTTCTTATGATAAAATCAAACTAGTTCTTACATTTTCATAGTCAAAAATCCAAATTACTAAAGTACATGTGTGTTGTGAAGTTCTCCCAACCATGTCTCAGTATTTTGGTCCATATCTTTGCATCCAGAGCTCCAACTGACTTAATTCATGTGGTGTTGGAAAGATAATTCAAAGGGCTACAAATTTGATGTTTTGAGAAAAACCTGATTCATCCTTCTTATGGGAACAATCTGCGGATCAACAGCCTATGGATTTGGCCTGCGGATCCAGCATGTCGGCTAGAAAATGTTTTCTTCAACTTGTAGCTTATCTTCCAACTTCTTTTGATAACGTTTGAAGATTCTCTGCACCTACACTATCCAAGGAGACTTTCAAAAATTCAATGAAATCTTTTTGTGATTTCAAGACAACCTTTTCTTGCAAATTGTCATGCAAGTTGCCTAGATGATTATGGTGAATTCGTTTATAAATAGAGAGCTCTTGCAAGATATTTACAACAAGTCTTGAGGGGAGGAGCACTCCTAAATAGTTAGTTTAGTAGTTTTCATTGTAGTTTTATAGAAAATTTGAATACTTGTGAGAAAACTCTTGGAGAATTCACTTGTACAACTTCATATTCAAGGAAGAAATGAAGGATTAAAGCCATTGAAATGATAATTTCTATCTCTTTCTCTTTATATTCCTTACTTGAATTCTTATACTTTCAAGTTATGAATTCTATATTAAACTAAATACTTGTCTTAGGGTTAGATGAAGCTAATGATATGAATTGAATGTTATTATACTTGCTCTAACTCGTATTGGCTTGTTCATCTATTTGCCCACCTATTGCAAATCATTTAGATGTTTTTTGACATTGAAAAATGCTTATAACATTAGAAAATGGTAAATGAAGCATATGATATACACCCATGAGAATAGTGGTGTAAGTAGGTGGATTAAGGTTGTTTAAGATCACAATTCATGCATTTCACAAGAGTTTATCATGATAATAGTTAAACTCTAGTAAGTTCATTGCAAAAACAAGTTTTGATTTCAAATGGAATTGCAATCCTAAGCAGGACAAGATTAATATAGCAAGGTGTTAATTCACTCAACCATATTAATGATAATTAGTGGATTCTAAACCTTATTATTTTCATTTGTGAATTTTTTCCATTTGTTTTACTTCAAACATGTGAATTTTCCGACTTTGCATACCTTTTATTTGATGTTTTGTATTAATAATAGAGCAAGTTAGTAGCTTTTGGTATTTACTAATTCTTGTTTTCTCGTGGGATTGATTCTAATAGTTCGCCTACTACATTTGACCCGTGCACTTGTGGAAAGAGGTATGAGGATATAAATTGTATTACTTGTTAGTGTGAATTTTGCCTAATTTTGATAGCATCTAAACCTGACAATCAACATTAGTTGCAAGGTTTGATTTTCTGGTTTCACACTAACTAGTGTACCATCTATTGCTCCTACGCAATTCTATTTAACATCATAAAAACCAATAGAAGAAGTAGTTTAAATAATTATTTAAATATTGACTTTCTTGAAAACTATAAACATTTCAAAAGAAGTACTCGGTACATTTAAACATTTCCAACAGTCAAACGTGCAATCATTTGGAATGAGTTCAGGTTTCTTTGACAACACATGATGTAGCTTCAAGACTGCTATAAGGCATTGATTAAAGTGACGATTCGCAATTCCACTCAAAAGCTTATGTACAACTATTCTAGTTTTCTTACTGCCAAGCCATTACATATACCAACGTTGCAATAATTTCTGGTAATGCCAGAAACATTTCACATAATATGGAGAAAGTACATCTATCCATATGAAGTTGACTAAAATAATCAACATCACTATAGTAAATTGCCAATTCATGAATAGGCGTAACTAACACCATAACCATCGCACATAAGATGCTATTGATCTAACCGTGCCTTCGTCTTCTATTTGCAATGGGAAGATGTACAATTTCTGTGTAAATAATATAACAAAACAAATGTACAATTTTCTGTGTAAATAATATAACAAAACAAATTAAATTTTTATAAGCAAAGCTAATATCGCAAACTTTCTCTTGTCAAGCAGGAAGGAAAAACTGCAGCATGTAATAGTGTCATTAATAGCTTGTCAATCTTAATCTTTCATAAACTCAATGCTGCTAAATCATAGCAAACTTCATTTTCTGGTAAACTTCACCTGTCAGAAATGTGCATGTGAGCCACAGTCAGGGCCATTCATAATCAGGTTTATTACCAAAAAATTACAAATGATGCACTCACGGAAATTAGCACTGAAACGACACATTAATCAAGAGATTAAAATTAAATAGAACATATTTCGTCTATCTGCAAGTCAAATTATCTAACCATCATACTGACAATTAACATTAATTGAGGACATCCAAAGCAACAAACCTCAGTCTTCCCGCGATCAAGCATGAGTTGTTAAAGGAACGACGATGTGAAGTTTAAAAGAAAAAACAGCCATTAAAATAGACAAGCATTATTTACAAATAAGGCTGCGAATTGGCTAGAAACATAACCAAATTTTGAAATTCAATCAGCCTTCGATGGCGCAAACTTTTAAAAAACAAAATTTTATTAAATTAGGCAAATAACATAAACAATGTAGTCTTCGATCACGCAAACTTTTAAAAAACCAAATTTAAACCCCCCCCCCCCCCGGGCAAAGAAAAAAAAAAGTCACCCATATTCCTGAAAACTCTAGGGAAATGGCATAGAGTTTTAAGCTTGCAAAACAAATATATATATTTTTTAAATCTTAGTCCACCGTAGTTGTGTATTAGAAAGAGGACAATGATGATGGCAAATTTCTCTAATTATTGTTATTTTAAAAAAAGTTCCCATTTTGGGGTTACTTTTTTTTTTGGTTCCAGGTTTATAGTCGCCGCACATAGTGTATGCGGCGACTGCTTAATTTTTTTTATTTTATTCCACGTGTGCAGGTGTGCAGGTGTATGTCAGAAGGGCTATTGTGCAATAATTGGGCAATTGTAAGAGTCACCGCACAAGATTTGTGCGGTGACTCTCACAATTGCACAAAAATTGCAACTTGAATTTTTTTTTTTTGTTTTTTTTAGTTAAGGGGGCCTTTTGTGCAATTTTGGGGCAATTGTAAGAGTCACCGCACAAGCTTTGTGCGGTGACTCTCACAATTGCCCAACCTGAAATATTTTTTTTTTTTTTTAGTGGAGGGGGCCTTTTGTGCAATATAGTGTAAATTGTGAGAGTCATCGCACAAGCTTTGTGCGGTGACTCTCACAATTGTTATATAGGTTCCGCATATAAGTGCATGGGATTCTATTTGTTTTATTTTATATGATTGTATGGTAAAAAATGGATGTGATGATTCTATTTTGCTTTTCTTTTTTTTTTTTTTTTTTTTGAGAATGGTTACTTACACATTTATAGTCACCTTTACGTGCTTTAAAGAGAAATGACTTTGTCAAAATTGCATAACATTGTCTATCAATGATATTTACCATTTAATTTTGGGGTAGAAATATATTTACCATTTTCTATCAATGATATCAATGACTTCGTTTTATTAATTTTGGGGTAGAAATAAAATGATCTGAAATATATTGTTGGTGGCATTGGATAGCATAACAACTGTGGCTTCTTCTGTTTTATTCAAATTTTATGACCTTTATAGAGCAAAAGGTCAATAATAGGTTACGGATGGTTTATGAAAAATACCAAAATTATCATATCACCTTGTGACTGTTGATCAGCAAATTACGTATTCATCTTTCAATAAGGGTAGATAGTAATTTCTTGTACTAAGAAATTGTCCAAATGTTTATGCAAATTGCCAAAAAATTGCACAAAAGGCCCCCTCCACTAAAAAAAATAAAAAAAAATTTCAGGTTGGGCAATTGTGAGAGTCACCGCACAAAGCTTGTGCGGTGCCTCTTACAATTGCCCCAAAATTGCACAAAAGGCCCCCTTAACTTAAAAAAAAAAAAAAAATTCAGGTTGCAATTTTTGTGCAATTGTGAGAGTCACCGCACAAAGCTTGTGCGGTGACTCTCACAATTGCCCCAAAAATTGCACAAAAGCCCTCCTGACACACACCTGCACACTTGCACACGTGGAAAAAAAAAAACAAAATTAAGCAGTCGCCGCACGTGGTGTGTGCGGCGACTATAAACCTGGAAGAAAAAAAAAAAGTAACCCCAAAATGGGGACTTTTTTTTAAAATAACAATAATTAGAGAAATTTGCCCAATGATGATGGAACTGCTAATTTGTTAAATGACTTAAAAATAAAAGCAAGAAATTTGAATAAATTACATGACATACTGAGAAAAAATAGCATGTAAAAGAAAATTCATCAAAGATGGTATACTAGACCACCGCAGTTGGTCGACCTGAAGGTTGATGCTGATAGGGAAGAGAGAAGGAAGTTCTCTTGGTGAAAGGAGAAGACAGAAGAAAGGAGAAAATCAGATTGGTTGGAAAAGAGAAAGAAAATAGGGAAGAAAGAGGAAAGAGGAAAGAGGAAAAATGGAGGATCGGATCTTTTAAAAGACTATTAACAAGGTGGGTCGTTTAGAACGGTAGGCAAGAAATAGGTGGGGAAAGAAAGAGGAGATATCATGATAAATTCAATCCCATGGAATAATTCCGATAGGGATCAAAGTTTGAAACCCATTCCTGAATTCCAAACTCCTAACCAAACAACTCCTGCAACTGTTTGATTTTGCAAGAGCAATTATTTTTCTACTTGAGCAATATTAGCTTAATTGACAATATTGTCCTTTAGTGGTCAGAATTAGTGATAAAATATTGGCCCCCAGGTTTGGTCTGCGAATTGTATTCTTTCCCAAGCCATGGATTTAATGTCTCCCAAGCCAAAGTTAGTGATAAAATTTTTGTTTCTTTCAAGTTAGAAATTGAAAACTGCTTCTCAATTCTTACGAGCTTTATTTCAGTCGTCTTTTTTCGGAGTTTGATTTCATGATAGTAATCAAGTAATGAATTTTAGAATTCCATCCATTTGGGATGAAAATAATTGTTTTTATGGCACCACATAACATTCTAATCGCAGTCAACATGTGCCGGTCAAATTAAACAATTTCATAACGAAAACAAGGACTAAATTCAAAAATTCTCTAATTTTCACTAAATTTGGTTATGTTCTACGTAGCCTAAAATTTAACAGAACACAACCGTCATTGAAATAATTACAAACAAGAAGCATCAAAATATTCACAAATTGAGACAACCATAATACTTGTTTGAGATATGGAAAAGGAATTGTGGGGATTAAGGATATCCGGTGTTTGAAGAGAGATTATTGGAGTAGGGAAAAAATCATAAAGAGTTTGCGACGGGCAACCCTTTTCTACTAGGTTGAAGAGAAGGATTATCAGTAGTTGGGGAAGTACGAAGGGGCATGGGAAATGTAAATGTGGAGAAGCAGGGACGAGGGTTGTCACACCCCATTTTTCGCATGGCTTACGAAAATGATGTGTGGCATAATATGACTTTTCCAGCAAAAAAAAAAAAGGAAAAATCTAAATAGGACAAAAATTGGAAAAATCTAAACAGGATTCCTAAAAATTGAAAATGGGAGTCAACACTTGATAAGTATAGGTGCACTACAACGCCAATGAGTTATGAAGGTTTTTTTTTTTGAAAAATAAGACTTTTATTTAGAAAACAAATATAAAAAGAATACCAGTTGACACTAAATATAACTGAAGCATCCCTTTATCGTGTGTACAAAAATCTACATTTTTAGGGTGTAAAAGTGTAAAAACTTATCACCTAGGAAAAGCTGTTGTAGTCACAAATACATTGAGCAGAAAGGCACAAGTAGCCAGATTGATGATTAAGGAATGAGGGTTGCCAAAGACTCTTTGTTAGTGGAACCCGAACCCCACTCTAAAAAGATCATTTTTGGAAATGTTGTTGTTCGATCCTCTTTATTGATGTAGATTAAAGAGACACAAGAATAAGATGTTACTTTGAAAAATCATCAGGAAAAGGCACAATGAGGGAAATTGCTTGACTATAACATTGGGTATTAAGATTCCGAGCTGTGCCACAAAATCAAGAATTAAAAAGAAAGATACTTGTAGATGTCCATTGAACCAAGTTCACATTCCACCTTGGTAATAACAAGATGTACCCGAATCTAAAACAACACTACTGTAGGGGATAGCATGAATGAGGTTACTTATCAGTTTATAACTGTTAGCTTAATATGTAAACAGGTCAAAGCGGAACACCAAAAGCCTTGTAGACCACTTCAGCCCTTAGATATTGCAAAATGGAAATGGGAATATGCAACTTCAGACTTTATCAGGGGATTGCTTAAGACTAAGAGGAATTGCGATGCAATTTGGGTTATTGTTGACCGACTTACCAAATCTACTCACTTTTTGCCCATTAATGTAAGATACTCATTGGAAAGGCTAGCAAGGCTATTTCTGGATGAAACAGTAAGATTGCATAAGGCACCCATAAATGTTTTATTTGACTGAGATCTCCATTTTGTTTCACGATTATGGCAACAAATGCAAAAAGCATTGGGTTTGAAGATATGTCTAGTACTACCGTACATCCTCAAACTAACGAGCAATCTGAAAGAACAATTCATATTTTGGAGGGTATGCTAAAAGCCTAAGTACTAGACACTAGTGGAAATTGGGACCAATATCTCACTTCGATAGAATTTGTGGAATATAAAAGTTATCAGTCTTCTATTGGAATGGCTCCATATGAGGCGCTCTATAGAAGAAAATATCAATCGCCTATTTATTGGGACGAAATAGGTGTGAGAAAACTCTTAGGCTCCATTGAGTTCTTTGGGTGGAAGAAGGTTAAAAAAAATCAAGTTAATCCACAAAGATATCAAGAAGAAAGATTTGGAGTTTACAGTAGGAGACTAGGTGTTCTCAAAGTATCCCCCTACAAAGGAATTATTTGACACAAGTGAAGAAAATTGAATCCTGGATATGTTGGACCTTTTGAAATAATGCAACGAGTCGAGAAGTGGCATACTGACTAAAATTACCAACATCAATGTTTAGAATGCACAACGTTGTTCATGTGTCTCTGTTAAGGAAATATCAACCGGATCCTAAGCATATCTTACAACATGAGCTGAAGTTATAAGCCGATCTCTCATATGAAAAAAAATCAATAAAAATATTGGAACGAGAAGACAATCTCTCACATGAAAACCAACCAATAAAAATATAGGAACAAGAGACCAAGGTATATATATAAAATACTAGTGGTTGTGCTATTTAAGTAATTAGTTAGATTTTTTATATAGCTACTATAGTTAGGAGATGTAGTGATATTAGTAATCAAAGTGGATGAACCAAGTGTTTAATTTGTTGCACTTGAAAACCCTAAAACTTAATAGTGATAATATAGGCAACTTACCAAAACCTCGATTATTCACACTGACACCTAATTCTAATCATCTAATCATTTGTTTATTTGTAGGTAAAGTTATTGATAAGATTGGTGATATCAGTTATTGAATTAGTAAAATTAATTCATTAGGTTATAGTAAATGAAACCCCAAGATCAAGGAACATTAGTGTAATTTAAGCTTGTGTATGATTACGTGTATAATGTGTAAATAATTTAGGCCATTAAAATGAGATAATTATCATACTAAGATAAAGTTAAAAAAAAAAAAAGAAAGAGGTAGCAATAATGCATGCTGATAAAGTCGGCTAAGGGGGCTTCTAAACCAAGGAGAAGGTGGACTCAACTTAGGGAGTCAAAGGGATGAGTAATATTCCTTTCATTTGACCACTTAATGATCCTATTAAACTAACAGGAGGCAATAAAATTGGACAGAATGAAAGGGCTTGTTCATGGTTAGATCACCAGAGAAAAAAAAAAAAAAAGACGAAGAAGAACTTGGCAAAGAATCAAGCACTAGGGGAAGGTTGAAGTTTGAGTGGAAGTTAGGCTTCTAAAAGATTAAGATAAGCCTCTTTGAGTTCCTTTGTGCAATTTTAGGCCTTTAAACTTTGTATTCACACCAAAAATAAGCAAAGGCTAAATTAAAAACAAGAACATCTCAAGGGTTGCCTACAAATAGGTTTACTAAAGCTGTTTTAGTAAAATTTTCATAACTTGAACTAGGAGTATTCGAATAAGATGATTCCTATTGATTTGGAAACTTGAGTCTAGTTTTTAATTGTATGAGGCTTAAACCTTAGTTCTTTCTAGATTAATCCTAAAAATTGTGCAAAGTGCACTAAAAATCTTGTATTGCGCAAACAAGGTTGGTGAAGAGCCAAATTTAGATATGATTTTAACCCTGTTCTTGTTGGAATTTGAATTTACTTTCCTCAAAAAAATTGGCTCCTGAAATTTAGTTTCTAATTATGTAAATTTCGAAGGAATTCGAGTTGTGTAATTAAAGTTATGACCAATTGAATTTGGGTACTTGATAAGGCTGAAAATAAGTTGTTGATAGTGGACAAACAGTATTATGATTGGAATTGAGTTGGTCATAGTCGTAATTGGATTGGTTGTCAACACAAAAAATGTTCCTAATTGAGTCTAGTTTATATATGTATTGATTTTGTGAAATTTGGTTGAGTAAAAATGGAGTTAGGCCTATTTGTTCAAGCTCTGGTTAGGCAACAGCAGCAGTAACACCCACAGCCTATCCCACGGCTACTCTTTGATCTGCGAGCCATGAGTTGAGCTATAGACTTGAGGTACGGCTAAGGCCGCGGCTCCTCTTCTAAAAAGCCCTAATTTTTATTATTTTGTTCATTTTTTATATTAATTAATTTACCTCTAATTGATAGGTGATTCGGGCAATCCAATGAGTGAGCATTTGGAAAGGCCCATAAACCCTAATATACCAATAAGAGTCCTAGAATAATTTTTTCTTATTAACTTCAACTCTTACAAAAATTACGTGAACTATTGTAAAAGTTCAATTATATGACTTCTTGTTACTTGACTTGAGACTGTACTTATTCATTGTGCATGCATTGGCTGTGATCTCAGTTGTGTACTTTATCGCACTAGAAGTACTTGTTCTTATAAAATGTGCTTGTACTTGTACATATGTACTTGATTTGGGTCAGGCCTTGTGCGCGTTCGTCCATTTTGGCTAAGTAAGTAGTGGGCCTAGTCACCAATTACTAGTTGCCTTGGCATCTTGGCACCCACCGGCCTACAAGGAGTTTTCATAAGTTAAGGACATGTATGGAAAAGTTCTTGGGTACCTCTCGAGATCACCAAACGATGTGTAGTGGCCACTAGATTATACAAATATTGGCACACAAGTTTGAAAGATTATTGGAATTTTTGCCATGGCACAGTGCTTCATTTGTTTTGGAATAATGCTCAAAAATGGTTTTGAGCAGTGCTTGACTTAATTTTTCTTGTATCCTCCCTTGTTTACCTGTTAAATTTATTATTATTTGATCTTGATGGGCTATACACTACTCTGATGTATTACCTTATTTTAAAATGAATATTTTGATAATACATGTGAAATAGTTTTATAAATGGACCTCATTGTGCTTCTAGGTCATCCCCACCAAATTTGTTTTCCTTACAGGTAAGTGGCGAGACAGTATTCTTGTGATAGTGTCGGTTTGTTATGATTGTTTAAGTTTATTATTTTGAATGTGTGATTAGTGAGTCATGGCAAGAGCTAATCAGGTGCTCAATCAGGATGCAGGGAGAATCCTAGCTGGGGTGTCACATTTACCATTTTATTATTTTATATATAGCTGATAGTATAATTTAATTACATGCTGTGACGAGACTTAATTTTTTTGACAAATTCGGGCAACAAAATATTAAGTCGTCAAACCCTAAATTGCCTTCTATTATTATAGCAAAAATCAGAGTTCTTGTTAGATGCTTCCTTAGTGGCTACACTCAAGATTGCTCCATCTCGAGTTTGGTTTTGTTATGAAATGTGATCTCTGAGTAATGGCTACGAGTTACCAAAAATGCATACGTTGTTGGGCTAAAGTCAAGGTTAAGTGATTTTGAGGCAAAGGTTGGGAGTCGCATATGATATGCTTATCAAGAGTTGATAGCTCAACAATCTAAGAGTTACAAAGTATTGTGATTGGTAAATATTACCTATCTAATCAAATTTATTCTAGTTTAGTGGGCTTTACTCAAGATCAAAAAATTAGATAGAATCCCATCTCACTAGGACTCTATAACAAATTCCCAAGTTTGAGATAAGATAACGAGAGTAAAACCAAATAAATTTCAAGTCCATGCCTTTGGAGTTATGCATGAATACAAAAAATTTATACTATCTAATACAATTATTATAGAATTAATAATAATGTGAATCTGCGCTATATTTTGAACGATTCAATACTCAATAGCTCAAATTTCTTGGACTGGCACTATAGTCATTCTCAAATATGAAAAAATTAGTTATATTCTTGAAACCCTTATTCTACCGTTTGTAGACACTGATATTCTGTTTTAATTTAATTAGTGAAGATTAAACAAATTAAATTGATCTTGATTAAATTAAATTAAATTAAAATATATTTTATAAGCTCATTTATGTTTGGACTTATAAGTTAGACTGTTGATATGTGGACCTTAAGTTAATTATAATGTCGATTAAATTAAAGTGGATTAATTTTATAAATTCACATTGGATTATTTGGACTAATCCATTTATCAAAGTCTACTTTAAATGGGTTTTTTAAGCCACAAGCAAACTTTACTTTAAATGGGTTTCTTAAGCCACAAGCAACCCAAGTTGATGGAAAATTCTAGAGAGTTTCCTTTTAAGCCAATTATACTCTATGTCTTGGCTATAAATAAAGGCTTTCCCCTCCCAAGTCAAGATATATGACAAATTCACCAAAAGCTTAGAAAAAGCTCTACCAAATTCTCTAGAGATTTCTCTTCCTCAAATCTCTTAAGTCCAAGCTCCAGTTCATATCAAATCCTCAAGTTCAAGTTTAAGTTCAAGTTCAATCAAATTCTTACGTTCGTGTTAGAGGCTTGAAGGTCCAAGATTACGTTTGTTAGTTAAATTTTAACCAATTCATCTTGTTCAATTAATCATTGCTTAGATAATAAAGAAAGTGATAAAACTCTAGTAGTTGCACTCAATTGGTTCCTTGTGAGATTCGACCCTAATTTCCTATACTACAATAACCCGTATACTTGCGGTAAAAGTTGGAAGATTAGGTCTTATTACTTAAATTTTGTGTGTATATTGCTTTGATTTTCTACACATAATCTGCACGTCAAGTTTTTGAGGCACCGTTATAACCTAAACTTGATTGTGAGATTTAGGTACTATAAAAATTAAGCCAAATTCACACAAACAAGTAATAAAATTTATAACCCAGTACCCCTTTCCGCAAGTACACGGGTCAATTGTGATAGGCGATATATTAGGGTCGATCCCACGAGAAAACAAGAATTAGCAAGTACTAAAGCTACTAACTTGCTCTATTATCCAGACAAAACATCAAATAGGTGGTATGCAAGGTAAGAAAATTCAACTACTTGAATTAAAACAATTGGAAGAAATTCACAAATACGAGTAATAGGGTTTAGAATCCACTAATTGTCACTAATATGATTGAATGAATTAACACCTTGCTATCTTAATCTTGTCTTGCTTAAGATTGCAACTCTATATGAAATCAAGACTTGTTTTCACAATAAATTGATTAGAGTTCAATTATGTTTATGATAAACTCTTGTGAAATGCATGAATTGTCGTATTAAACAACCTCAACCCACCTACTTGTACAACTATCTGTATGTGTGTACATCATAGGCTTCATCTACCATTTTCCAATTTTACAAGCACTTCTAATGTCAAATAACATCTAAATGATTTGAAATAGTTGATCAAGCTACTACAAATGTTAAATCTTGATAGATGAATAAGCAAATACAAGTTATAGTAAGTATAATAACATTCAAACCATATCATTAGCATTATCTAACCCTAACAGATGTATTTAGTGAAGCATAGCTTGCATGAATAACATATGCAAGAAACAACTCATACACAAGTAGGAAAATAAAGAGCTAAGGTAAGAAATGCTCATTTTTTGGTTGAACATGGCTCCAAAGCTTCATTCCTCATTGATATGAATTGATACACATGAATCCTCCAAGAGTTTTTTTACAAAAAATGAAAATTCTTCTAAATTACAAAGAAAACGACTACTATAAGCTACTTGGGAGTGCTTCTTCCTTCAAGACTTCCTTTAAATGTATTAAAAGAGCTCCCTATTTATAGAACTTCTTGGCTCAAGTCTTTGTCCAAGTTGCTAGACGAAATGATAAAGTTTGATTCCAATATCTTCAAAAGTCTTGAATTGGAATTTGAAAGATCTTCTAGGGTAGATGAATTGGAGTTGGACATTGGATTTATATGAAAAAGGAGTATGAAACCAAGTACAAGTTGAAAAGCGCCGACATGCAACTAGTTGATCCTAATCCACAAGTCAGATCTACAAATATTGATCCACGGATTGCACCAAGAATACATGCGAATCAGCTTTTTCTCAAAACATGAAAGTTGTAGCCATTTATATTATATTTCCAACACCTTAAGAATTAGGTCATTTGGAGCTTTGGGTGAAAAGATATAGCCAAAATATTGAGAGGTGGTTGGAAGCACTTTGTTCTTCAGTAATTTAGATTTTGGGCTATGAAGATGTGAGAATTGGATTTTGATGTCTACATAATAATTGTAGAGTATCCTATTATATTTAAAATTCAAGAAGAATAATCTCAATCCAATATTGTAGCTCAAGTTATTGCCAAAATACTGAAATGTGCCATTGTTGTCAATCCTTAGTTTTCTCAATTTCTTCACTTCCATTGCTTCTTTGCATTTCTCTTTTGCTTGTTATTCCTCATATGCCCTTGAGACCTTTTTGTAATGTTGACCCTTCAATTCCATGGTGAATTTGTTGAAGAAAATTTTCCAAAAATTGAGCAAAACTATCCTCCAAGTTTGAATGCAAAAGTTGGGCCATTGAGCTCCTAATTCAATCACCCTTCAATCTATCATGAATGTGATGACTTGTGTTTTAATTTATCCAAATTATGACTGAATGTATAAAACTTGCGAGATTGTACAAAGATTGCGCATTAATTTGCTAGAAATATAAATTTCGCTTCACAACCATAAAAATTGGATAAAAATCCTAATTTTTTGGTAAAATCTTCAAATAGAAGAAACTTAGTGAAAATGAGCCATATCTATGTTAAACATACTAACAACATACTAAAATACCATAAAATCATATATGAAACCTTATTTCAGACAAAGATGAGTTGGTTTATGTCTATCAAAGTGTTATTGGGTATGATTTGGGTATTTTTCAAACCCTCTTCTCGAAATGATTGAGTTTAGGTTTGATGCCTTGGTGGTGTTTGATGAAATGTGTGAAAGAGGATGAAGAAAGGGAATAGCTAGTATGAGTTGTGGCCTCGCAAGGGCAAGCTACGGCTGCAGCTAGGGCCACGACTAGGTATCTGACTCAAGCCATGAGCTCAGCCATACGATTGGGTGTCTGACTTTGGCTATGATGGCAGTCGCGTCTTGGCTCAAGCAGCAGCTGAGTCCAATTTGCACCATTTTGCTCTGTTTGTGTTGTAAGTCAGGAATTAAGCCTCAGTTATGATTTCTCATTGGAATGAGTGTGTAATTAAGTGTTTAATGACTTACTTAGGCAAAGGAAGTGATCGACCAACCCTTTGTTGACTACTTGAGTTAGCTTGGATCGAGATAAGTGGTGTTTGTATCATTTGCATTTTGAAAAATGATATTTGATAAATTGAATGCTTTGAAATCTTATTTGTTATATTAAATGGCTTGAATGTGTTTACTTTCTTGTTTTTACTATGAATTGAATATACGTCGTGATATATGCTTGTGTGAATAATGATTTGAATGGGCTCTTGAGTGAAATAGCTTATGACAAGACTAGTTCTTTAATCTGGTGGAGGTGATATGATATTTTGACCGTGCCAACTGAGGATAGTTAGCTTTTGTTTTGAACTGAGTTGACTGGGAGTCAACTTATGACCATATTAACCGGATTGTAGTTAACAACTGGATATCCAGGGTCATTAGTTAGATTATTTTTTGAGCTCATTTTGTCATTATGTGTTTATGATATGTGAAATGTGTTTGGACCACATATTTTGTGACTTATATGGATTAATGTTATGTGTTTGAAATGCAAAAAATGTATGTGTAACGCTCTCAAGCCATAAAGAGATACATGTACTACTTACTGGGTTATTTTGTCACTCACCCCTTTGTTTTTGACACGCAGTGAATGAGAAGTTCATAGAGGAAGGACTATAATAGCTCTTGGAGCCACTTGACTTGATGATACGATTTTAGGCTAGTAGTAATAGTAGATTTTGTTTATTTGTTTAAAGTATGTTATGCTATGTCACAATGTGAATTGAGACTAGTGTTTGTAGTAAGTGGCCAAAGTGCATTTGAAGGCTCGAAGATTGTGGTATTGGATGAGATTGTACATGTGTGAATAACGATATGTATTTGACTTTATGATATTTCAATTGTTAACTACTTTGATATGTGACACCTTGTGTCTTAGCTTAGTTTAAAGCATGGTGGATGCCACGTTCCGAGATACGGGGCGTGAGACAACATACGTTTATTACAATGAATGTTTCAAATTTACGTATCCAACTAAATTGGGATTGATTTCAAAAACTACCAACAAGATGTATGTTGTATTAATCACCTATAAATATAATGAAAATCAAAGTGAGAACTCAAGTTTGACATCCAACTAACCTCACGTACATCACGTTTATGGACTTGAATAACAAAATACTTCTCCCCCTTGACAACTCAAATTTTGCCATCTTCGGGCAAAGTAAAGCATAAGGAGAACCGACTTATTATGTGTAATTATAAGGAAATCAAAAGCTAGAACATATTATATTTCAGTCACATCATAATGCATCAAGTTGTCGCTTTATTTTTTGGAGTGATACTACAACATCTTGTATGTTAATCCTATCTCCAGGATATTCCTTGCAGCAGTTCAAAGCCAATTTGAATATTATTGAAACAAACTCTAGCTTCTGAGTGAAATGCGTATCATTTGGCACGAGTAAGTTAGCATCGATAACTTGAGTGGTTGCATGAGGCAGAGAATCTTCTATCCAACTCTTTAGATTCATATCTCCAGAAAACATTTCATCATTAGGCTTCATTCTTGAAAAAGTTTCCAAGACAACTATGCCAAAACTATACACATCAGTTTTTATTGATACTTGTCCCTCCAGTCCATACTCTGCAATATAAATGCCAATCTATCAACTTCGTTTAAAATCATAGTGGGAAAACTAAAGTTGATGATAAAAACAAAAGAAAAACACAAAAAAAAAAAAACAAAAACCAAAAGCTAGATGCTTAACCTGGTGCAATATATCCCAATGTTGCAAGTGTCTTGGTGTGCAAAATACTATTTTCTTCATCCAAAAACTTTGCAATGCCAAAATCACTCACATGTGCAACCATGTCATCATCAAGCAATATGTTACTGGGCTTCAAATCACAGTGAACCGCTGGTGTTTTATAACCATGATGGAGGTATTGCAATGCAGAAGCAACATCTATTATTATGCTTACTCTTTGCATCAAATTTAAGAAATGATTGTGGGAGTACAACCACTTTTCAAGGCTCCCGTTAGGCATGTAATCAAGAACTAAGGCTTTGAAGTCAAGGTTAGAGCAACTACCAATCACCTTGGTTAGGTTTCTATGGCGAAGGTTGCGTAATACTTCACATTCCCTGTCAAAAATGTTAGAAGTAATTTCCATTGGCAAACTGAAAACTTTCACAGCCACAAGCATCCCATCTAATAGCCTTCCACTATATACAGATCCAAAAGTCCCTGTGCCAAGTATGTTGCTATCATCATAGCCATTGGTTGCCCGAAAGAGTTCATAATATGAAATCCTTTTTGGTGCTCCCCTGAGCAACAAATCAGTTGTTTTTGGAACGCTATCCTTCCTTCGGTATCTCAAAAATAAAATTGCAGCAGTTGTAGCAACCATTGTTGCTGCAATCCCTAACAGAATTCCTATCACTTCAAATATTTTCTTCCTATTTGACCTGTGAATAGGAGAAGTCCTACAAGGAGGAACAAGAAATTTTTGAGCACCACACAACTCATCATTGAACATGAATGATTGGTGTGTGAAGTTCTTAAAAGGACCACCAGAGGGAATTTCACCAGTTAAGGAGTTGAAAGAAAGATTAATGTATGTGAGATGTGAAAGTGCCTCCAAGGACTTTGGGATTGGACCTGATAGATGATTTTTGGACAAGTCCATGAATTCCAAGCTTAATATGTGACTGAGCGAGGTTGGAATAGATCCTTCAAGTCTATTTTGAGCCAAAGAAAGGCTGATTAAACTCTGCAAACTTGCAATTGAGCTTGGGATATTTCCACAGATGTGATTTCTAGACAAATTCAAATTTATTACCGCCTTCAAATTTTGAATTTCTTGTGATAGTGAACCACTCAAAAAATTAGATGATAGGTCCAAGTACACGAGATCATTAAGGTTCCACAAGCTGGCAGGAATGCTGGAGTTTAATAAGTTTTCCCCTAATATAATTGCTCTCAGAGAAGTGACATTACCTAAGCATGATGGTATTGGTCCCTGAATCTGATTTTGGTCCAGACGTAGTCCGTATAAGCTCTTCAAGTCACAAAGAACATCTGAGAGTGATCCACTTAGTTGGTTATCACCAAAATCTATACCTTGAAGATTTTGTAATGCCTTTAGTGTTGTAGGAATTGTTCCACTCAAGTGATTTTCAAAAAGACCCAAAACAAATAAATTGCTCAAATTCCCAATTGCTTCAGGAATTTTCCCCTCGATTTCACAATTATATGCATAAAGTTTCTCCAAAGAAGTCGAAAGATTCCCAACGGATATTGGAAGAACGCCTTGCAAAGGATTCATATGGAAATCTAACTCTGTTAGGTACTTGCAATTTGTCAAGTAACTAATAAAGCTGAATTCTGGCAAGGAAGGTTCACTTGTCAAATAATTTTCGAAAAGATGTAGTAATTTCAGAAGTCTTAGATCACCAAGGGAATTGGGAATTTGACCACTAAATTTGTTTGTAGACAAGCTTAATAAAACTAGCTTCGATGCATTTGAGATCGAGGCTGGTATCACTCCGTCAAGGTGATTCATGTTGAGAGTAAGAAGTTCCAGATGAATTAATCCATAACCCATGGTTGATGGAAGATTTCCAGACAGATTATTGCTTGTAAGGTGCAGGTGTTGCAGCATTGAGACGTTGAATAATTGAACTGGTATGGATCCAGTTAGGCTATTAAATCCCATATATAATCTTCTTAGTTTGTGCAGATTGCCTAACTCTTGTGGAAATGTACCTGCAGAATAAATAAAAGAAGCTTTAACAATATCAGTCAACAGAGCGTGCCTAAAAGAATCTCTCCCATCATGTCAAGTTATTAAGGGCGAGATCTAGTTCCACAAAGCATGGTTAAATTCTAGAAGTTTCTGAATATGGATCCTGTAGAATTGTTGTTTCCAATATTTAAGACTCAAATTATAAAAAGTGCGCAAGTAAAATTAAATCTTATGACTGGTAAATGAAAGGTTTTATCTTTGATGACATGTAATTTGATTTTAAGCATATTAATAGCACTTTTCAAGAGAAAAGGAAACAAACCATCAATAAAGGGGAAAGTAAACAAATTAGTCATCTATAATTGTTAATAAAACTTAGTAGTGTTAATTAGTGCTTTAACTTCTATTTTCAGCTATCTGGTCCTAAAGCTTTTACTTTGGTTACAAAGCTTTAGTTGCTAATCGACCCAAAAAATTAGATCGGATAGCTTTACTTTTGGATTTTTTTTTAATATTCCTTTAACTTATATGTAATTACCTTTTTAACTTTGCAAATTCATTTTATCTTATATATCTGGCATTCTAAAAAGTAGTACTATATAATTAATCTAAGATCACTTCTAAAGAGAATGTAATCCAAGCATAAATCAATAATTTTGCCCTCCATAAACTAAATCAAAACACTTTGGCTATACTAATGGAAGCTAAAACATGAAATGATTGACAAAATAAAGAATTTTTTTTTTTTTGTTTGGGGGGTGGGGTTTTATGTATTCTAGTTTCTTGGAGGGAGGCTTCTAATAGTTCTCTTTGACTTAGCACTCAATGATAGCAAAAATATATTTTTGGGCAAGACAGCTATCAAAAAAACTAAATTACCATAAAAATAATAGTTGAAGGACAAAATAGTTGCAAACCAAAATATAGGGACTGAATTAATTATAGTGAAAAAAAATATTGGAGAAAGAAAAGACCATGCAATCATCGATAACTAGTTGTTCCTACAACTACTATTGAACAAAGAAAGGAAATACTAGTTTGTTCACCCAATTTCTGCTTATCCTACCATACATCAGTTTTGACAAATAAAACCTACACTCATATTCACAAAAAGAAGAAAAAAATAAAATTCATAAAGCATTCAAAATTTGGCACTTTTGAAAACTTCAATTTTTTACGTACACTTGCAAGAAAAATAATTCACATCCCTTGCCCCGTGGGCCTTCTAAATCGTTATTTCAAATGAAATCACTCTCAGCCAGTGGCGCAGCCAGAAAAAAATGTTAGTGGGGGCAAAAGCAACATTTAAATTTTTTTACTTACTATTTTACTTTTTTTTAAATAAAAAAATCAATATTCATATAACAAGTAGAAATAATGCATATATTCCACATAAACATAATTGAATTCATACTCAAAAATACTAATATAACGATAATTTTATTTCAAAAAGTAAACCAAACCATTTACAATTGCTTACGATGAGTTTTTATCTTTTGATAACGGTTTACCATCTTCTCATTTTCAACTTCACGAAGTATTTTTTTTCAATATAAGTAACTAAACAATCATTCATCCAAATGTCTCCCATTCTATTTCACAATCGATTCTTCACTATATTCATATCTAACCTTATAAGCATATATACCAATGGATACACAATATCTCTTTTAGTCTTCACGAACTTTTGAGCTAAATCATTGATTTTTCTTAAATTTAGAAATTCCTTAGCTGATCTCAAGTGTATAATATAAGTATCAAATTCAGTGTTAAGCACAAGAATATCTAATTAAGAAAACTCATACGGACCAAAAGAAAAATGAAAGAGACAACCGTAAGCATAAAAGAAATTTAAAAAAGTGGGGACAAACTTGAAATTATTTTTAAAACTATGGTTTATTAAAGTAATTTGATGGGAGGCAGTGGGGGTCCGTGATTCCAGGGCCCCCACCCTGCCTCCGCCCCTGCTCTCAGCCCGCATAGGTCAAAAATGGCAACGTAAACTATGCAAGCTGAACATTGTCATGCCGATGAGGCTGTCATATCTAAATTGAGAATTGTTTGAAAATCTTAAGTAATTACTTTTTTTTTTTTTACTGAGGATCTATTTGACTTCTAGAAATAAAAATTGAGGACTAAATTGAATGATATATAAAGATAAAATTAAAACTGAAAGAAATAAAAATGTAGACACTCCTAATTTACCCATAATAAAGTACAAAAAGCGTAATTGTTCAAAATGCTAAATTAGGACTGTTCTTGGCTGTAGCGCCTAGCAAGTTCCTGTGGTGAAAAATTAGGATATTGTTTTGGGCATGATTGTAACCAATTTATGGATACTTTTACTACTAAATTCTATTGGTTTTGTACTAAAGCCAATTAATTCTAAGATTATAATTTATATTTATTGCCAAGTGATTAGGAACCTCAAGGGTCACACACAATAGAACTAATTCTTGGGTTGAATTGATTTAAATAATTATGGGATTAATTTGTGAGATAATTAATCCTAAAGACTTATTAATAAATAGAGAAATTATAGTAGTGCAAGAATTTCGTTTTGAAGGAAATTAAAACCTACTAAATATCTTATTTGGTAAGATATCCTAATAGGTAAGCATTACCTTATTACTGAATTCTTAATGGACAAGATGTCGTAATTATTACTTTATAAATAAGTCCTAAACACCAAGACTTGACATGAGATTGAATACAACGTAACAAATGTTAGAAAATTAGAGAGAGAAAAAAATAGTTTTTTCTATTATATAATTTTCTTCATGTTGTGACGTGTCAAGTGGATCTAGCATATTTACTCGGTGTTAATCAATCCTGATGAGGATCCCAAGAAGGTGTTCGTGTGAATACCTTAGAGGTCGGACACGTGTGCAGCTGTGGTTGATATATTGTATCTTTAATCAGGTTAATTTGTTTAATTACGTCATTCAAAAGATACGTTTTCGATTTTGTATAGATAATCAATGATCTTTGTTAGAAATCAATTTTAACTTTCATTGCGTCAAATTGTTTTGGCCTATTAATTTCCTAACAAATACGTGTCCGATCCATGTTAAAAAGAGATAGTATGAAAAAATTTTTGATGGACTCTGATTTACAATGGAACTCGTGATCATAATAAGGGTCATATAGGCATCACTTCTTTATATCAACACACATCACTTTATCTATATGTACCTTATTAGACCATGATTTATACAAGTGGGGTCCATGTAAGAATCTCGCGTATCTATATTAGAATGAAGTGAGTCTTCTATCCTATGTTGAAGTGCTACTTTTTTTGAAAAAATGTGTTTTTTTTTTTTTGAAAGATTGCCTGTAATTCAAGTGCTGCATAATAATTTTCAAGCTTTAATGCTGATTCTGCCTCTTTTTCGTTGTTTTATGTGTAAGTAAGGGATAATATGTGCATTCTGCAAATTGCATTTTACTTGCAAAGTAATATCAAAACTTTGGAGACTCTTAAGTGGATCGGGTTTACGGCTCTACTTGTGAATTAAAAGAGCGCTAAGTAAGTAAAGTGATGTATGATGATGTACAAAAATAATGTAATGATACTTATGTGATTTTCTTTTAAACCATAAGGTCCATAGGTGGAACCGCATACCTGGTTCATTTAAGAATTTTCCATCAAAACTCGGCAAGCTGGTTGGTTGAATTCACGGGGAAGTCATCAATAGCAAAAAAGCAGTCAAACAACCAACAAACATGTTAACATGAATTTATTCCTTTACCCCAAAAAATGTGCAAAAAGCGAATACGATACTGCATGTTTAAGCTTTCATTTGCCTAATTACTATATTTCCATAATCTTTGTTAATTTGAAAACCAAATTCTCCAGTATCTTTCTAATTTGAAAATCACAGAATCTAGTGTGACTAGCCAATCTGCCCTATGTCGCTGGCTACCCTATATTAAAAAGATTTGTTGTGAACGTGGAAACATTATTAATTAACCTTATAAAGTCATCAACATCATAAAAAAAAAGAAAATTTATCTAGTATAGCCAGTATGTAATCATGTTATCAGATTTTTTTAATGTTAAATACGGTGCTATATAAGAACTTTTCTGATAATATGCAGATTTGTTAGTAATTGTACGAAATTAATTGAAAAATCTAAATAGTTTAAGTGAGCTTGAGATAACTCGTACTCGGCCGAAGGCTATTGATTAATTCAATTAACAAAGGGCTTATCTAGGTAAGTTTTGTGGTTTGGATTAAGTTAAAACCTTTAAAATTTAAATGAGACAAGATTTGTATCTTTCTGGATTTCGTTATTTTGCATTATTGTTAAAAGAATAATACTTTAGTGTATTTCATAATGTAATATATATGAGATAAAAAAGTGGCTAGTATATTAATAAAATTACTTAAAAACTTGTCTGAATAATATTTCAGAATAGTTTTTGTTAAAAAAATTCCGTTATGTGTAAATATCAAACTAGGATTCCTATAGTAAATAATTAGATTACCCAACAATTTAATTACTTGGTTGCCTCATTCCATCCATTTCTCTATCTTTCTCCTGGAAAATCGTCAAATTACATGGCCTTGTTTGGTTATCATTTTTTGCCATTATTTGCAAATTTTTTTGGAGCTATGTTTGATAAAACAAAAAGTTATTCCAAAAAATGTGATTAATACTTGTAGTCTTGACCCAAAAATGGCCCACAATACTTTGTCCAATTTTTCTGCCAGGTGTTTTTTTTTTTTTTTAATTTTGAAACCCTTCTTTTTCCTTTCTCCAACTCTTCTTCTCCCACTTGTTTCTTTTTAAATTTCAAACCCTTCTTCTTCCTCTCTTGAACCTTTGTCTCTCCCTCTCCAATCCAAACCCCCCCAACACCCAAGACCCAAAACAAACTCAAGTTGTGAAATTAGCCTACGAAATGACCGGTTCTACTCAAACATACCCAGATTATCATCTAAATAGTTAGAGAAGTCGCATTTTCCATCAAAATCGAAACCACGGTTTCAAATTCCTAGTCCTAACTAACCATTCATGGGAGCGTCTGGTTATTATGGAGACGAGCGTCTGGCAACCAATCTTTGTTCCCATTATTAGCTTTGTAATTTCTCACTGTGTCAGATGCTTGTAATTTTATGAGTGCCCATCATCCAGTGCTCATTCCACAAAAGCTTAGAGGTTGCAATAGAGAATGTTCTAATTTTCAAAAATTTAAAGTTAAAATTTTATCCTATACATACTTGTACTTTGGTTATCTGCACAATAGTTATTTGAATTCATCATATCTTAGTGATGGCTAAAGAAACTATGTTGGTGAGGAAATGCTATCTCTAGTGTTATCATGGTTTTAGAATTTTGGTTACACTAAACAAGAAAATGACAAAATATTTGTTTAAAAAAAGGGATTAATGAGAAATTTGGATGTGTCATTGAAAAGTCTGTTGGCATTATTTTGATTTGAGTAATTAATAATAATTGACAAATAGAGGAGATTTTTAATAAATGGTTGTCTATTCAAAGGGTTGGACTATGATGTGGGTACACCGTAGGATTTGTATTTTAATTTGGACAACTTCAGACATATATTTTGCCGATATAAGCAACATTCTAATGGTTATGAACACGAGGAGTATTTGATAAACGTTTTGCTATTTAAGGGGATTTACTATAATTTGAACACATGGTAGAATTTGTAATTGAATCAAACCTCAAAAGAGATAGATGTAATTAATCATTTTGCATTTTTTTATACAAAATTAGTGTTATTAGTTGCCTTTGACCATTAATCAAAGGGATGAAGATATCAAAAAATAAATGGGAACGACTATTATAATGCAAAACATTCCGATGGACTTACTGCATTTAACCTTTTTTTAAAAGAAAGGTAAGGCTTAAAGAGTTCCTAAAAGATCATAATTAGTGGTCAACATAAATAATAATTGAATACATGATAATTTATTGAGCACAAAGGCAAGAGTTACGTTCTTACCACTTAAATTGTTAGAGCCCAGATATAGTTCCTCAAGCATCGTCAAGTTCCCAATTTCTTCTGGTATAAGTCCATCAAAAGTATTGTGAGACAAACCAAGTACCTGAAGCCTTGAACATTGAGATAACGTGGATGGTATCTTTCCACTAAATCCATTAACAGAGAGGTCAAGCAATGTGATTTTTTGAAGTCGTTGACAAATGTTAACAGGAAGACTGCCAGATAGGCTATTGTTTTGAATAGAAAACCACTCCAATGTGGAAGTATTGAAGATCTCCAATGGCACAGAACCAGAAAGCTTATTGCAGTCCATGTTCAAAGTCTTCAATTTATGTAGATTCCCAAGCTCTTTTGGAATTATACCTGGAAAAAAATTTAAAGAAACTTTCAATCTCTCTAACTTTGGCATGTTGGAGATAGAAGGTCGGATGAAGCCTGTCAAGGTATTGTTCTTGAGAGAAAGCTATTGTAGTTCTTGTAAGGAATCGAACCAAAAGGGAAGCTATCCCTTGAGCTTGTTGACTGTCAAACTAAGGACTCTTAATCTACACAAACGAACTATTCATGGGGAAGTTGCCCATGGAAATTGTTTCCATTCATGTCGGGCGAAAGAGGGAAGTACAGATTCCCCAATTGTGATGGAATGATGCCAGTGAGACCCCAATTTGAAATATTCAATTCTTCCTATCTCCTCTTTTTATTTGCCTGTAACTCATCTTAGCCACTACCATATTATTTCAATTCATTTTATTTATTTAACGAACACTCATCTTTTCATATCTAGGTATTGAATTGGGTCTTAAATTTTAAAAAAAATTATTTCTACTAAATGTAATAGTTAGACTTAGTTTTCAATTTGAAAATGTCTTTTGTTGTCTATAACATAGAGTTTCTTTCGTTGTTAATAATTTAAAGTCAAATTTTTTTGTTTTTATTTTGAAGTAAATAGTTTTCTTGAACTTTATATGCTGATCTTCGCATGAGTAACTTTATGTAGAAACATTAAAACTAAAAGCTGCAATAGAGAATGTTTTAACGTTCATAAATTTAAAGTTAAAATTTTATCCTATATGTAATTGTACTTAATCATCTACAAAATAGATATTCGAATTCATCATATCTCAGTGATGAGTAAAGCAACTATGTTGGTGATGAAATGCTATTGCTAGTGATATAGTAAGAATTTTTGTAGAAGAAAAAAAAAACAAGGGATTAATGACAAGTTTGGGAGCTTCATCAAAAATTTCGTTGATATTACTTCGATTTGAGTAATTAATAATAATTGATATGGAGATTTTTAACAAACGTTTATGACTTACACCATAGGGTTTATGTATTAATTTGGACAATTTCAGATATATATTTTACTAATATAAACAACATCCCAATGGGTATGAACATGAGGAGTATTTCATAAACATTTTGCTATTTAAGGGGATTGACTATAATTTGATCAAAACACACGCTAGAATTTGTAATTGACCAAACCTTAGAATAGGTAGATTATAATTAACCATTGCTCTTTTTTCTTTTATACAAAATTAATGTTACAGTTAACTTTGACCATTAATCAAAGGGATGAAGATGTCAAAAAATAAATGGGAACAACTATTATAATGCAAAACACTCCAATGGACTTACTGCATTTAACCCTTTTTTAAAAGAAAGGTAAGGCTTAAAGAGTTCCTAAAAAATCATAATTAGTGATCAACATCAATAACAATTGAATAAATGATAATTTATCGAACAAAAAGGCAAGAGTTAAGTTCTTACCACTTAAATTGTTATAGCCCAGATATAGTTCCTCAAGCTTCGTCAAGTTCCCAATTTCTTCTGGTACAAGTCCATCAAAAGTATTCTGAGACAACCCAAGTGCCTGAAGCCTTGAACATTGAGATAATGTGGACGGTATCTTTCCACTAAATCCGTTAATAGAGAGGTCAAGCCATGTAATTTTTTGAAGTCGCCGACAAATGTTAACGGGAAGACCGCCAGATAGGCTATTGTTTTGAATAGAAAACCACTCCAATGTGGAAGTATTGAAGATCTCCGATGGTAAAGAACCAGAAAGCTGATTATTCCTCAAGCTCAAAGTCTTCAGTTTCTGTAGATTCCCAACCTCTTTTGGAATTCTTCCTTGTAGAGAATTGAACGACAGTATCAAGGCCTCTAGCTTTGACATGTTGGAGATCGAGGGTGGGATGAAGCCTGTAAAGTTGTTGTTCTCGAGAGAAAGGTATTGTAGTTCTTGCAAGGAACCAAACCAAGAGGGAAGCTCTCCAATGAGATTGTTGACGGCGAAATTAAGGACTCTTAATCTACGCAAATGAATTAATTCAAGGGGAAGTTCTCCATGGAAATTGTTTTCACTCATGTCAAGGGATCGAAGGAAGGACAGATTTCCCAGTTGTGGCGGAATGATGCTAGTGAGACCCCAGTTGGAAATATTCAAAGCAGTGACTCGGTGGTGAAGAGAGCCGCAAGTGACTCCCAGCCATTCACAAACAGAGGATGTAACAGACCAGTTGCTGGCCAAGATTTGATAAGGGTCTGAAGTGATTTTAGCTCTCAAAGCAAGAAGGGCTGATTGATCCGTGGTAATGTTGGTGGCGGTCATGGCTAAGCAAGCCAACAGATAACTGCACTGCAGGAGTCCAAGGGACAAAGAGTAGGAAATTTTCTTCATGACTGTATTCGGTTTGAGTGCAGTGTGCTGAACAATTGCATACTTATGCATACTTCTGGTAAACATATATATATTGCTAGACAGTGAGGACATCTAACAGAAAAAAATGGAGTGTACTTCACGGCAGGACTTCTATGCATATTCGGCAAAAATAAAATAAAATTGAAAACCATAGTCTTCCAAGAGTTGTAAATCGATTGCCTTATTATGGTATACTAATAATATTGTAATGTATTTTAAAACTTAATGTATGTGAAATAAAAAAATTTGATTAATATATTAAAAAAGTATTTAAACTTTTTTAAATATTATTTCAAGAATAATTTTGTCAAAACAAACCCGTTATCTGTAGATATCAAACCACGATTCCTAGACGAAATTATTAAATTACCTAAACAACTCATACACAGTGGTGGTGGTGATACGCAAGGGGATTAACGAGTGTCGTTTGTTGAGGCAACCAAATGGAGGTAAATGATAGGAAAGGCAAAAATTTTTAGGAAAACGAATTACTGCTATGTTGATTCACAGAGGCATCTCACGATTGCACTTCATATTTTGTAGCAAGACTTAGGGAGTGTTTGATAACATGATTTAATACTGAAAATTAATGGATTAAGTGTTTTTTGAATTCAGTGTATTTGATAACAAAATTCCTTTACCACTTAACACATTAAGCACTTATTTAATTTATACACAAAATTTTAAGTGAAAAATTTTCACTTAATTTGCTGAATTTTGATATTCTTTCTCTCCACTTATTGCACACACACATACACACACTCACTCTCATACACTCACCCATGTACACACACATATGCACACTCTTTCTCACATACGTGCACAATCTCTCTCTCCCTCTCACACACACACACACACACACTCACACACGCGCACACACACACACACACACCTACTTTCACACAAATACACATATTCTCTCTCTCTCTCTCTCTCTCTCTCTCTCTCTCTCTCTCTCTCTCTCTTCCCACACGCAGTTACTTACATTTCTTTTTTGCACATGCACTTTTACACACACATACACATACACATATTTTCACATATAATTTTTTATCTCTCATATACATGTACACATATTTTAATTTTTTCCTCTTACATACTTACGTTTTTTCATATATACACATACTTTCTCTCTCACACACTTTCTCATACATAAATACACTTATTCTCTATATCTCACAAACAAACAATATCTTTCTTTCTCATACACATTATTAATAATTATTTTAAATTTTTAAGATAAAATAATTATATTTATGAGAGGAGATATTTAAATTCAGTACATATATTTAGTTAATTATCAAATAGGTAAAACTTTTTCAATTCAGCAACTTAATACTTTCAGCACTTAAATTTCAGATTTCAGACTTCAGATTTCAGATTTTAGTTTTACCAAACGGCACCTTAGTTGTCTAACACAATAAATTAACATTTTGCCCAACTGAGACACCTAACAAAAGAATTAACGTTTTGCATCAACCAAAATGATCATTTGGATTGTATTTTTAATTAACAAGAACAGGGCTTATTTTGAAGGTCGAATGTATACTTTTCACAAATACATTTATGACAAATGACTCCTGCAATTACGACGCACATACCTGAAAACAACAAAAGGTGTATTCAGGTATCAACTAAGTTCAATCACCAATAGAAATATTGAGCGTGCCATTTAAAGATAAATAAAACAAGATGTGCAGAAAATGTGCAGCGAATCAAATTTGAAATGAAAGAAAAAAAACATATGAATGCTGTTCGTTTGGCTTGTTAACCAAGAATTAAAATTGTTGTGCAAGAGCTTCAATAGCAACATAATGACAAAGGACATTAGAGAAAATATTATAGAATTGAATTAATATATGAGAGTTCTCACAGAATTTGAAAGCATATATGCAAACTCACAACTAGCGAAAAAAATTATAGCTAATAATAACTTGAAATTAATCTGATACTTGAGAATATAATTTGTATCCACAACACTTGAAAGCAAATACGGAGGAAAGATGGTAGGAATTCGTTGAAGTTTATTTCCATCACTATCAACATTTATGCTAATAAAGTCTAGTGCTTATAAAAACATAAGAATTTCTACATTCCTGTGCTCTTGATG
The DNA here is from genome assembly GCA_024721245.1 of Mitragyna speciosa. Classification (NCBI taxonomy): domain Eukaryota; kingdom Viridiplantae; phylum Streptophyta; class Magnoliopsida; order Gentianales; family Rubiaceae; genus Mitragyna; species Mitragyna speciosa. Next base: position 25,781,845 of record CM045552.1, on the reverse strand, counting down.
ACTTGTTTCTGTAAAGGCAAATGAATGTCTACAGGTATACTCTATTGAAACAAATAAGTAGTTAATTGGCACATCTAAAAAGGTTCTGTTGTAATGACTAAAATATTTATAAATTCAAAGAAAGAGTAATTTTTTTAAAGACTACTTGATTTGAGAAGAAAAAAAATTTCAAACCAAATAGTCATTTAACTTGGCACTTAAAACAATATCCTCCCGCTCACCGTATTGCATTTACAAGACTTGCACTGCTGTTGCTACTATTCACAATGGAAAACTTCATTCCCTTTCATGTCGGCAATTTTAATTTGATTTCAAACAATTTGATCCCCGATAAAAAGATTGACAGACCCGGGGAATAAGGCAATCAGTAATCAGTAAGCCACAAAGACAAAACATTACATGTTTTTTAAAGATATCTAGTCAAAATAATTGACACTTTATTCAAAGCCACGTATTTAGGCTAATTAGATATTGCAAATGTGTCTCCCCAAAACTCATTAGGAGTCACTAAAAAACAATCAAAATTGCTACTTCTCACCTAACATTTCAGTAAAATCAACACTTGGTGAACTAAAGTCTAAATTTTTCAATCAAAGAAAGTGGTAAGGCCACAAACCTGGTGGATTATTACAAGCATCTTATCATGATTCAAATTTTCTAAAGGTTAACATGAGAAACGAAAACTATAAAAGTGCTTTGAAAATTTTCAAACGCGTTCCTTCTTCATCAGGGACAAAATGTCAAAAAATCTTTTCACTATTTTAAATCAAAGCACCAGTTAACTTTAAAATGCTATAATTTGCTAAATTTAAGCAACCTACATCTATGCCCGTACGAACCTCTGATAAATTGGCTCAAATTAAAAATATTATGCTAGTTAAGTACATTATAGCTTTTCTTTGGGCTACATTTGTTCCCCTTCACTCTATTTAACGTACTTTTTTTAATGTAGGAAGCAGCAATATCTATAACTCAAATGCTCTTAGAACTCTATTTTAATTTATTTCTAATTGTAGTAATCGCATAGATTTATGATAAATATCAATGTCTGTATTATTAAAATTCTCATGGCACATTGGTCGATTTATCTAGCATGCTCTAGAACACCAAAATAAAAATTTAATATGACTTAAATTTGTACCCCCATTATACTCAATCACGCCTTATGATGCTAATCTCTAATGCAAACTTGTGAATTTAATGTTTTGATAGATAAAATTACTATAAATAACCCACTACCATTTAAAATGTTCAATCGAAACTTTTTCCAAACATTTAGAATATCATATCTGATTAAGTTCTAAAACACGCCACTAATAACAAATAAAGGGAAAAGTCCACAATTGGATGTGTAGGATTTTTAAGTTGGTTTTCACCCTTATTTCCTATAGCACTTAGTTTCTGCATCATTTGTGTAATTGACGTTCAATGCAACTTCCCTAGTCATAGCCCGTATAAAATTTATACCAGATTTACTCTGATACTAATTTAATGCTCAACACGAAGGACTTAACTTACTAAACTTTGGACATAAACTATATGCCCAAAATAATAAAGTCAACAAACTAAAACAAAAATTATAATGAGAAATTGACAAGTTTTGGTTATGTTAAATTGTACTATAAGCTGAAAATAAGAATAAAATAGTGTTGATTTTGGTTAATTAGACTTTATTCCCTTGAACTCACTCCCTAGTTTCACTTTATCCCCTAGCCCTGAAACTTCACAAATTCCCAAACTAAATTCTCCAAGTCCAATATATCAATAGATACAATCATAAACGATGTTGTAGACACCTATGCCGTTTATGAAATTTAACGATATAATTGGTATCGTGGTTCATTTCCAATGACCTTACATTCTAATGATTCTACATAATCTTTTAATTTGTATAAGATTAACGGGATTTTTGGTTGAGGGGAATCAAGAAGGGGAATGGGTATCAAAAGTAATGACACCCGTTGTTGATATTTGTAAAAAAACTATCACTATCATTTAATGGGAATGATAGTGATTAATTGGAGTGTTAATGATTCCCTCCAAAATATTATTCCATCAAACCCATTAACCCTTATGATTAAGGGCAAAAATACACCCATTAAAAAAACACATATTTTTGGATTTGTAGATTTTCTCTAAACAACTCGTTCAATATTTCCCTTATTTCATTATACAAAAGATAGAGAATTTATGACTCCTTTTTATTTGTTTTATTTTTTCATAGTCAAACAAATTAAATAAAAAGAATTTATGACTCCTTTTTATTTGTCTTATTTTTTCATAGTCAAACAAATTAAATAAAAGAGATAATAAAAAGTAAAATTGATATATTATTACACAGTACGAATAACAAAACACTAAGTTTTAATTTTGAGAAACAAGTAATTGATTAGTAAAGACAACAAATTTTAACAAATAAAGTATTTAAAAATGTAACCACAAATGCATAAGTATTTTCGTACTTATTAAATAAAATAGTATTACTTACGTAAAACAACAATCTATTATTAAAAATTAATTACCAAACATTGTATACTTAGCAAAGAAAACACTATATGTATCAGCATGCATGCATGTATACCTATATCTATGGTACCTAAAAAATTTAAAATTGTACTTATATTAAAAATATTTTTTTAATTTTTTGACCATTAAATGATCAAAACAAAATAAAAAATATCTGTAAAATATTAGTTTCAAATAATTTATAAGTTGATTCAGAACAATTTTACAGCAACGATGATATGTAGAAACCCCATTAATAGTTGGACATTTGGCAATATGGTCCATGAATTTTTTTTCCTTTGACATTTTAGTCTATTTACTAATGATAAAAAATAACAGCATTCTTATTAAAAAAAAAAAGACAAATTCACCCCAAAAAGCCAATTGTGTTAAACCACTTAAAGTTTAAGCATGATTTCATTTTAGTTCTTTAGAGAGGTTTTGAATCATTTAATAATTGAATTGGCAATAATCGACAGTGGTGTTGTCAATATTGTCCCCAAAAATATGTATGCTCCAAAATAAATATTATAAATCTCAAGTAAGCCTTATTCAATTCTAAAAATTAAGGACTATAGTCAATGCATTTGAAACTATTTATAATTAATTCAAGTAATCAAATTTGAGTTTTAATTTAGTTCAAAGATCCCCTAGAAAATAGAACGAACCATTTTAAAAGATCGAATCCCAGACAAAGACAAAGAAAATGAAAGACCTGGGAAAAAGTTTAAAAGATCAAACTCCAGACAACATGGGAGGTGATTAACGGTTAGAGTCACTAAGGTAAAAAAGTAGAGCTATAGCCATCAAAGTAAATGACAAGAAAGAGTTTAGCGGTTATTCAGAAGCTGAAGGCTGTGACAAAAAAAAAAAAAAAAAATTATTCAATCTACGAACGACAGACATAGCAGTAAAGATTCAAAACACAAGGAAACGAAGGCAACAATAAAGAGCAACATTAAGTCACAGGAAATTGCTCCTCAACGCAATTGGGTCAACCTAGATGCTGCAAAGCAGAAATAGGTCAGAAATGATGGCAGAGAAAGAAATAATGAAAAATCATTTGAAATATCTGTGGTACAATTGAACATCCTAGAGGAGGATGTAAGCATACCAAGATAAAGAGTTTAAAGAGACAAATATCGGAATATCAGAAAAGCACCTCTGTAAAAGGAGTTAGAATGATAAATATTAAAGAAGATCTGGTGAGGTGAAAAATGGACAATCCCCTAAAAGAAGCTAAGAGGAGATTATGAGAACACAAGATCTAGAGAAGAGAAAATTCCCCGTGAAGGATAAACCAAATAAGTCAAATCGATGTGACGTCAAAACAAGGAAGAATGGTGCAACTTCGTGAGATTCTTAGGTGGATCAGGTGCACAATCCCTGTATGTGGACTTTGCATAGTCTAAAAAACGCCAAATAAGTATAATGATACATGTTGACGTAAAAAAGTGTGTAAGAATACTTATGTACTTTATTTAAGACCAAAATATCTACAAGTCAGACTGTAGACTGGAATTTATGTAAAAAATTTCATTGCAACTCCAACAGGTCGACTTCAATACAGAGAACTAGGTAGAGGTGACCCTAACAAAGGGCCCCAGTTGTCCAATGAAGTGTCTAATATGGAACTCTAAAGAAGCAGTGAGCTTCTTGAGTTCCCAACTTGAGGAGATATTAAAACTCCAATCCTCGCCTTTTATTTTCCTAAATGAAACAAAAAATGAAAAAAAAATAATGAATAAAATCGAAAGATGAATTAAATTTTACAATACATTACTCATTGATCCAGTTTGACAAGCTGGAGGCTTGGTGGTCTTTTTTGACATAAAAATTTAGAGTGAAGAAAATCTTGTGTAGTGGTTTTACTGTTGAATTGAAAATATAGAACTTAAAATAGAATTTTAGGATGGTAAATGTCGTGTGTCTTTGCAAGCATAAAAAGGCAAATCAAGGGGAAAAAATAGAGACACTACATGATAGGAAACATTGTTGGGGTTAGTATTTTGTTATTTAGGCGGTTTTATTGATGTTATATCCTACAAAGAGAACTTCGTGGGAAAATGATAGATGAAGAAATTAGCTTTGGTGCATAAACTTTGAGGGGCATGGGGCCTCACAATTTGGCCTTTGGCCATTTCTCACAAGTTGGAGGTGACTGTAAGTTCTTAGTATTTTGGTGTAAATCTTCAGCATTTTGATGTAACCGATTTTCCCTCCAAAGCTATCTCATTTTTTTGTGTTTTTTCACTTCAAATTTGGTCCAAATAGCAAGATCTCAGCCATTCATTTTGCCATAACAAATCATGGCTATCAAATTGTGGGAATGAAAATTGTGAGGCCCCTCATCCCACTTTGAGGGCCATCCTTGAGCATGAGAGCGTAGACTGGGAATCAAGAGAGTGATTATAGAGACACTAGATGGAACTTTACGTAGTGCTAAATAGGAGGATAGTATTTAATAAAGATAAATATATGCAGTTGAATAATGAGGCTTCAGATGATATGATTCTTTTACTGGCTATATATCAAACATATGAGAGGTAGATATATAAAAGAAAAGATTAATCTTTAGTAAGAAATGGCTTCAGTTCCAGAAGGCTAAAAGTGTTTTCAAAAAGGCATGGTAAAAAAGATGGGAATGATCAAAGTTTTGCTAAGTCAATTCAAAGATCAAGGACTGCAGAATGGCTTCTTGAATTGGAATAAAAGGCTCAACCTAAAAGCAAAGTAGAAGATCAAAAGGATCAATAACATTAAAGACCAAAAGAAGAGCAACAATTCAAGAAACATAAGAGAGTTGGTGGATCTGCTCCAAGATTTAATGATCCTTACAAGGATGAAAAGCTGCATTGGAGTCAAAAGGCAGCGGTCTAATGGTTTCAATGAAGGTGACAAAACTTTACCTGTTTCCATAAAGTGCGGAATATAGGAAGAAAGACGGAACTACATCTCCAAATTAAAGAAATAAGCAGGCGGGTGGTTTCAAAATCGTCAAAATATTAATAGGATAATTGTAGAGTGTTTTAGTAACCTATTCACAACTTCCAGTCCAGGTAACTTTGATAAAATACTCAATGGCATTCCAAAGACAGTCACAAGTTTAATGAACATCCAATTAACTATACCTTTCAAAGAAAGAGATATCAAAATTGCGCTCTTCTGTATTCGTCTAAAGAAGGCTTTTATGTATTTTCACTATCTTCTGTATAAAAAAGCTGGCATTATTTTGGTTAGGATGTAGGTAAAGGACACTTAGAGCCTTCTCTTTTCTACTCACCTATTAAATTCATAAATGAAACCATTATCACCCTCATACCTAAACTAGCATCTCCTACCTGACATCTCGAAGTACATGCCTGTTTGTCTATACAACATCAATATTTAAAATCATCTCAAAAGCCTTGGTTAATGTACTAAAGTCTATTGTTAATTCTTACATTGGTAACAAGCAATCAACTTTTACTCCAAGCAGACAAATTCTTGATCATGTCATTATTACTAATGAGTATATCCAAAACAAATGCGTCTATATGAAGTGTTATAGGGCTTTGATGCTGTCTTATCTCCATTGTCGAAAAAAAATGGACCATGAAATTTATGTCTGATAGTATCCTCTGCATTGAAAATTAATGGTGATAAATTGGTGATGTTGTTTCCCTTAGAGAAATTAGGCAAGGCTGCTCACTGTCAACTTTAACTTTTTCTTATATGTGCTAAAGGTTTCTCTAAATTACTAAGACAGGAAACTAATGATATAAAAAAAACTTAATGCTGCTGAAATTGCCAAGAAATGACCTGATATTCCATGCATATTCTTGTCAAATTACTCTCCTATTTTCTGTAACGATACATTAGAGGAATCTAGGAAGATAATGCAGATTTTAGATGCTTACGCGAAGCCATCAAGGCAGTTGATTAACACAAAAAATAAATACCTTGGATTAACACCAAAAAAAAAATCCTTAGTCTTTTTTAATAAGAATGTTCAATAGCAAAAGAAGTGTAAGACCCAAAAGCAACCTAAGAGGGGATGAATTATGTTGTCTAAGAACTAGGTGCAATTATGTTGAAATATTAGCCCAATACTAACTAACCAAAATTGTCTACATGAGCACACTTAGCAATACACTGAGATAAATAGATAACACAAATAAGCAATAAGTAAAGATAAGAGAACAAGAAACACAAACGATTTATAGTGGTTCGGTACCAAACTCAGTACCTATGTCCACTCCCAAGTTTAATAATTTAGAATTCAATCTGCTAATAGCTTCTTCAATTATTGGTAAAGCAAACCAACATGTACATAAGGGAAGATCACTCCTGCTCTCTTTTCCTAACTCTAGTTAACCCAAAGTCTCCACTTTGGTTGCACTAAGCTTTAACAAAACAAGCCGAGAGTTTTACAACACTATTAACCCCCACACTGTGCTACAATTAAATGCTTCCACTCACCTAATTGAAAAGCATACAAAACCTCAACAATCTACCTACCAAAGAACTATAAGTCCACCCTAAATTAGAGTGTTTTCTCCTATAATCACTTTAAAACACTTGTAAACTTTATAGGCAATTGTTTTTTGAAGTCTTTTATTAATTCTATACATATTGGTATTTACAGAGGGTGAGAAAACAGATACAAAATGGCCTCCAATGGTCAAATTGAGAAAACTACATAAACAAGTAGTTAGACAATATTTTCACGATATAGATGTCTGATTACTGTTCATCCGAACATCTGCATAAGTGATTCAGACGTCCATATCAAGTCCGGTAACTCATCTACATGCATTCTTTTTGAAGTTACTGTTCATCCATATGTGGTACTATTCATGTTATGAACTCGCTCCAATTACTAATTATTTGATAAGTGAATGGATGAAATGAGAACTTGAGAAGGACAGAATTAACTAGAGCAAGAGAAAATTAGGAAGAAAAGGAAGGGAATAGGAAGTAGAGAAAGAATAAGAAACAGTAAGTGTAAGAGAGAAGGATTGAAAGTTGGAAAGCAAATAGGGATATCAAGAATGGAGAGAGAAAATACAGATTACATCAAGTTTCCAGATGCCATCTCCTCTCAATAGCTCTATCTTTATAAAATGCAAGAATTGGAAAACTACTGTAAAACTAACTGCAACTATTACAAGTTGTTTAGCCGTAACTAATTCTCTAACCACCACTAGCTGCTTGCCTGCTCAGCTATAATTCATTTGCAATAGCTAATGCCACCTATCATCTGTGGTAGTCTCTTGTTAGCTTCTCTTCTTCCTACTGCATCCAATTGTATTCATTCGGCTGCAACTTCATCTCCAGGTCATAATAGTACTCTCTCCTTCACAACATTCTTATTCTCAAGGATGAATTGAGAAATTTGAGCAATTCTTTAGCACCTCCTTGATCCTATAGACAGCTAGATTTTGCTCGGAAGTGTAGTTCTTTGGCCAATTAAACATCAGAAAGGAAGTCATCACCCAAGGTTTTGGCTCCTTTTAGAGTTGGCATTGTAAATAGAGAGCTAATTGGAGTTGTAGCTTTATTCAGCATTTTCACACCAAACGAAGTTGGTTTCCCAACGGTTGAATTTGAAGTTGAACTAATACCGTAACCATCTAGATTTCCTAGTGCCACTTCTGTTGTTTGACTGCCCTCAGAGGCTTCATCCTCCATCTCATCCTCATTAATGGCAGCAAAACTCCCATTTTTTCCAATGTTTGACATCCCCAAAAATATAGCAACTGATGAATTTGTTGCGCAAGGCCAAGGCTGCTTAATTTTCACACTTGGTGCCATTTATGAGGCAAAATTTGACCCAGCACCTCTAGTGAGCTGATTCTCCAATTTTAAACTCACTAAAATTTTATTATTTGGTGTTGATTGCATTGTAGATTCAAGATCCAATTTCAAGGTGTTGTTCATAAGCCCAAATTGACTTTCTCCTACTGCTGAATTAGAACTGGAAACCATACTTTTCTCTGTTGGTCCATCTCCTGGTGCTATACTTAGGAAGATATTGACTTGATTGGTCCTTGTGGTCCTAAAAGCTTTCATTTCATTCTTACTATTTTCGATGGAAGCTTTTATTTCATTCTTGTCATTTTCCATGAAAACTTTCACGTCTACACTCTATGCATTAAATCTCTCTTCTATCAACTTTCTATCTACTACTGCAGATTCAAGGATGCCTTGAATCTTGACCTCCTACTTCTTCAATTGCTCCTCTATTCTTTTGAACCACGTATCCTTCGGTATTAATTCAAGAACTTGATTCTTGAAATCTTCTTTCTTGTAGATCTCTTGCACATGTCCTCTCTAAATATTATAATTCGCACAAGCAAGATTATGAATTGTCGATTCTTCTCTAACAGTAGTTGCAAACGTAGTAACATCGGCCATCTGTGACGCCTCTATGTTAGAAAATTGAATGTCTAATTGACAGCAACCATCATATATTTTTCGCCTATGAAGCGTTGTTCTTGCTAATACAGCACTTTGCTATGCTTGATATTGAATGAAAGCTTTGAGTTCAACTGACTCTTGAGAGATGACAATATTCTCTATGATTTTGTAGGGAGCAAACACTTGATGAAGAACTTCCACAATAATAGGGTATAGAATGTAACGTATTGTAACAAAAAGAATTCGATTAGACTCATCTCTTTGCCCTTGTGTTTTTTGATCCAGAGTAATTACTTCTTGATAACCATAATTCATGGTTTTGTCTTCAGCAACAAGTGTGGGATTGGCCAAGAATTTTCCATCTCCACTGTAGCTACTCCAGAAATTAGTGAATTGAACAAACACTGCAGCCATGAAGGTTTTCATCTCTGCACAACTAGTTTCTATAATGTTCTTGACCTCCAAATTGTGAGCCTCCATTTTTTCTCCTGGAAACCTCCTTTCCTTGGAACCAGAATCAAGAAATTCTTGATCTTCAATCCTTTTAAACCTAGTGCGTTTCGCCAATCTGGTTTGATATTTGGTAGTTGGTCCAAGAATCACCATCTCTAATACCATTTGTTATGAACTCGCTTCAATTACTAATTATTTGATAAGTGAATGGATGAAATGAGAACTTGAGAAGGACAGAATTAACTAGAGCAAGAGAAAATTAGGAAGAAAAGGAAGGGAATAGGAAGTAGAGAAAGAATAAGAAATAGTAAGTGTAAGAGAGAAGGATTGAAAGTTAGAAAGCAAATAGGGATATCAAGAATGGAGAGAGAAAATACAGATTACATCAAGTTTCCAGATGCCATCTCCTCTCAATAGCTCTATCTTTATAAAATGCAAGAATTGGAAAACTAACTGTAAAACTAACTGCAACTATTACAAGTTGTTTAGCCGTAACTAATTCTCTAACCGCCACTAGTTGCTTGCCTGCTCAGCTATAATTCATCTGCAATAGATAATGCCACCTATCATCTGTGGTAGTCTCTTGTTAGCTTCTCTTCTTCCTACTGCATCCAATTGTATTCATCTAGCTGCAACTTCATCTCTAGGCCATAAAAATTCATGGTAATTATTCATCCGATACTGTTCATGTGAACGATGTTACTGCTTATGTGGACTTCTAGTTACTGTTCATGCAGACTTCTGCATCACAATTTTCTTGTGATTTCTTCCTCTTTTTGATTCCTTTTGATACTCAAACATTTTTACTACAAGAATAGTTCAAATGAACATTGAATTACTTCATCATTTGTTTGTTAACACCAAAATTAGATGATTAGGACTATAAGGGCTTTAATCTCCTTCTTTTTTGATGATGATAAACTAAATGATGAGAAGTGGGGTTAAAGTAATTATAGACAACAAAAAATTCCTCCTTAATGTGTCTAACTAATGCATGACGCATTTTGAGCTTTTTCCAAGTGTGTGTGCAACAAAGTGTGCCTCAACACATTACGCTCATCATTTCTTATTTTTCTCCCCCTTTTGGCATCATGAAAACTAAATTTGTGAGGTTTAAAAAATATGATAATCAATTCTTCGCCCTCAACAAATGCATATATCATTTTGGGTATGAGCATTCTTTTTGTTTTGAAAAACATTTGCTCTAACTTAATAATTTGGTTTAAAAACACAAAACTCAAATTTGAACTTCCCCCCAAAATATAGGCATTTTTCAAAAGCTCATTTGGAAATTCAAATAAGGCTCATTTTCGAAACTCATATTTGAAAATACCTACTCAATCTTTCTTTAGTGAAATAGGGTTATTATGAATAGGAGTCTTGCTCCCCTCAACAAATGATCTTTCAAAAAAATAGGAGTATTTCTTCCTAAACACACTAATGCCAATTACATTTTCATCACATTCTTATATTATCATCAATCATATGAAATCAACAATAACACCTTGTAATAATATCAAAAAGAATTGCGATATTGAACCATCCAAATTCCTAAAACATATCTAATATTCTTAAATGAAAGAATATGGTCAATTTTAGATTTTTTAGAAGAATTTTTTAATGAAAAATAGTGAAAATTTGTTTTCCTTTTTGTTTTGGAAAACCATTATCTACATGCAATCATTACATCGTGCTTTTATATGCATATATTTCTTATAAGAACCATCAAAACATTCAAAATGCAAAACTTCAAAATATTCTCAAAGAAACTAGTAAATTATCCAGTGTGCATAAAATCACTACATATTCATACACATTTTAAACATATAAATGCACATAAAAAACCAATTTTGACTGATTCACATAGGCGACACTAAATGAAGCCAAATGCAAAACTCCAAGCACAAAATATTATCAAGCATCTATCATAAATATCATCGTTTGATTTTATTTATACTTCAAGAAAATCATCTTTAAGAGATAGTTCTACAAGCATGGTTAAATTCCCAAAGTCTCTCGATATAGATCCTAGTAAAAGCATTGTGATCCATGTTTAAGACATTCAAAAGTATAAAAATGACCATGTGAAAAAGTGCACAAGTAAATTTCGATTTCATGACTGCCAAATGAAAGGTTTGTCTATGATAACTTGCACTAATAGAGATTTTATTTTAAGCGTATTAATAGTACTTCTTAAGGTAATAATTCACAATAAACGGGAAAGTAAACAAATTAGTCCTCTATAATTGTTGATCAAACTTTGTAGTACTAAAGAGCTTTAACTTCTATTTTTCATTTATCTAGCCCTAAAGCTTTTACTTTAGTGACAAAGCTTTTGTTCCTAATTGACACAAAACATAAGTACCATTTGAATAGTTTTATTTTTTTGGGATAGACATTCTAAAAATTACTACTATATTATTTATCTAAAATCACTTATAAAAAAAAATGTAAGCCAAATTCTATTAAGTATTTTCCCCTGCATAAAGCTAAATCAAAACACTTTTGATAAACTAAAGGAAGATAAAAGCGTGAAATGATTGACAAAATGAAGATATCTTTAGAGGGTAGGGATTGCAATTTTAGGGTTTTGCAACCCATTTCAAGCTCTAGATTCCTCTTAAAATAACAAGAAGTAGTGTAATTCAATTTATTGGATGTAGAGTTATATATATTCTAATAATTCCCTTAGACTTAGCAAACAATGATAGCAAAACATAATTTTTGGGCAAGATAACTACTAAAAAACTAAATTGCCATAAAAATGATCATTTAAGGACGTAATAGTTGAAAACAAAAATATAGGGACCTTTAGTTATATTGGAAAAGGGAAAAAAAACTTGGAGAATTATTTTGTCTACTTATGATAAAAGAAATATATCAGAAAGAAAATAACATGCAATTATTTTTCCAATAGCTAGGCCATCCAAGGGGAGGGATGACAGCCCTAGCCTTGTTAACTTAACTCTTATGATGATTCAAAGTGACTAGGCCGAAAAGGTGGAGCAAGGGAGTACTCCTACTACTAAACAAAGGAAGGAAATACAAATTTGATCACCTAATTATCACTTATCTGACCGTATATCACTTTGGACAAATAAGATCTGCATTCGTATTCACAAAAAAAAAAAAAAAAGATACCTAAATTCACAAAGCATTCAAATTTGACACTTTTGATAGCTTAAGTTTTTGAAGTTCAATATTTTAAGTAAATAATTCACATCCCTTGCCCTGCGGGCCTTCTAAATTGATGTTTCAGATGAAATCACCGTTAGCACATATAGGTTAAAAATGGCAAACGTAAAGTTCAGTTCTTCCAGTTTGTCTAGTTTGCCAAGCACCAGTGTGGGATCAAAATATCAATTCTACTGACTTCTCAGATGCTAATAATCTTCTTAAGATCTTATGTTATTGGCAAGTTGACCACTGTCATACCTATAAGTTTGTCACAATTAAATTGAAAATTGTATGAAAATCTTAAGTAATTGCTTTATTTTTTTCAACTGAGAATCTATTTAATTTTTAGAAAAAGAAATTGATAGCTAAATTGAATCAAATAGAAAGATAAAAGTCTAAGATGTAAAAAATTATAAATGTATGAAATACATAGACACTTCATGATTTACCCATGATAATGATACCAAACCATCATTGTCCAGAATTCTAAATTAGGACTCCTTTTGGCTGCAGTGCCTAACAAGTTCCTGACATGCAACATCAGAATATTCTTCTTGTGCATGAGTGTAACCTACTTATGGAAATTTTGCTATTTAATACATGCCCGATCCATGTCAAAAGGGGGAAAGTACATAAAATTCTTTGATGGATCTAGATTATGGTCCTAAATGTGGATCTCATGGTCAAAATAAAGGTCATATAGGCATTCTTATATCATTCATCACTTCACTTATGTAACTCTTATGATGACCACAAAATTCACAAGTGAGCGTCCATCTAAAAGAATCTTAGGTATTTAAAGCACAGTGAAGTAAAAGTCTTCTATTTGTGTTGAAGTGTTGCTTTTTTTGAAAAAAAAAATATTTTTTTAAAAGAATTGTCTACAATAAAAGGAATGGATAATAAATTTAGAGCTTTAATATAGAATCTGCTTTTTTGGTGTTTTACGTATGGTTAGGGATTAGATATATGTTCTTCAAATTGGATTGGACCCGAAACAAAATATCAGATCTTGGTCGGCTGGTTTAACAAGCCAAATGTTTGTTTGAATTCATGGCAAAGTCAACAATAGTAGAAAAGCATCTAAGCAAAACGAAATGTAAGCATTTTTTTTAGTTTACTCATTTGTCCCAAAACTGTGCAAAAGCAAATACGAAATCACATGTTTAATCATTTTCTAAATCATCTCCTTAATTTGAAAATCATAAAATCCAATTTGACTGGCCAATCTATCTATATGTTTCGCTAGCTGCCTCATTTGAAAAGATTTGTTGTGAACATGGAAGCATTCCTAATAGACCTTATTGTTAATAGAAAAAGGTTAAGAAAAGAATTGTTTGTTGTTTGTTATTGATTTGTACAAAATAAAGCCTATTTATAGGCATTACAAAATGAACCTAGACATCTATAGTAATGAACCTAGACTACTTCTATATAAGGTAGTAACAATTAGGCTACAATCAAGCTAATTAGGCTACAATCATGCTCTAATGAACCTAGACACCTAAATAGCAATGAACCTAGACTATTTCTATACAAGGTAGTAATAATTAGGCTACAATCAAGCTAATTAGGCTACAATTATGCTAACATAATAAGGCTACAATTATGTTAACACCCCCCCTCAAACTCAAGGTGGTATAGTAGATGCCAACTTGAGTTTGCTTAATAGATCCTGGAAGCGAGCTGGAAGATGTGTTTTAGTGAATATATTAGCTGTTTGGTTGATAGAAGAAACAGGAACCAAATATACATTGCCATGAGTAGCATGATGACGTACAAAGTGACAATCAATTTCAATGTGTTTTGTAGGCTCATGAAACACATCATTATGAGAAATTTGTAGGGCACTTTGATTGTCACAATGAAGTACAGTGGCAGAAGAGTGCTTGATACCCATATCGGTTAATAACCACTGTAACCAAAGTAATTCAGATGTCGCATCAACAAGAGCACGATATTCAGATTCAGTACTAGAGCATGCAACAACAGTTTGCTTTTCGCTTCGCCAGGAGATAAGAGAGTCACCTAAGAAGAAATAGTAACTAGTTGAAGATCGACGATCTGTTGGATCACCAACCCAATCAGCATCCGAGTAGCCTGACAATACTAAAGATGAGTTAGCAGAGAAATGTAAACCATGAAAAAGAATTCCCTTGATATAGCGAATGATCTGAAGGACTGTAGAGAAATGAGATGAGCGGGGAGCAGACATAAACTGACTGACTAGATGAACAGCATATGAGATATCAAGATGAGTAACAGTGAGGTAAACAAGATTCCCAACAAGTTGGCGATATAAACTACGATCAGCAAGAGGAGTGCCATCAAGAGGTGTAAGCTTGCAATTGAGTTCCAAGGGAGTTGATGCAGTTTTGTTATCAGTGATGCCAGCTCGAGAAAGTAAGTCAGATGCATACTTGGCTTGAGAAAGATAATACCCGTCAAGATTTTGAGAAACTTCAAGACCCAAAAAATAGCTAAGTAAACCAAAATCTTTCATTTCAAAATGCTGGCTAAGATGACGTTGTACTTTTGAAATACCAGATGCATCATCTCCTGTTATTATCATATCATCAACATAGAGTAACAGAAGGATAATCCCACCATCAGTCCGTCGAATGAATAAAGCAAAATCATATGAACTAGAAACAAAACCAAATTGAGCAAGAGTGGAACTAAATTTGGCAAACCAGGCTCTAGGGGCTTGCTTTAGTCCATATAAGGCTTTTCGAAGTTTTCAAACTTTATGAGGTGTATAATAGCCAGGAAAAGGATGCATGTAAACATCTTCAGTTAAATCACCATGAAGAAGCATTTTTAACATCGATCTGAAAAAGATTCCATTTACGAACTGCAGCAATAGCTAAGAGACTGCGAACAGATGTTAATCGAACTACTGGAGCAAACGTCTCTTTATAGTGTATGCCATACTCTTGAGTGTACCCTTTGGCTACTAGACAAGCTTTGTAACGCTCAACAGTTCCATCAAAGTGGGTCTTGATTTTGTAGACCCATTTGCAGCCAATAGGGGTCTTGTTTGGAGGGAGATCAACTAAATCTCAAGTATGAGTTTTCTCTAAAGCCTGAAGTTTTGCAGTCATACCTTGTTACCAAAGAGGGTCAGTACTTGCCTCACGATAAGAGCGAGGCTCATGGAGAGTTGCAATAGCATAATAGTAGTGAAAATCAAAAGGACAATGAGGATTTTCTCTTACCCGAGTAGAACGACAACGAGTAATATTATGAGTAGGTGTAGGCAGAGGTGCAGGATCAACAACCGACACAGGTTCAATAGAAGTAGGTGAGGCAGGTTGAGTATTGAGCTTATTAGAGCCATCTGGATCAGAACTTGGAACCAACTCAATTGAAGAATCAGTGACAAATAAAGATTCACTACTGACAAACTGATGAAATTTAGAAAGAGATGAAAACATGGTATTTTCCCAGAAAGTAACTGATGAGAAATACATAATTTGTTTGATGTAGGATCCCAACATCGATAACCTTTGTGTTCAATACAATAATTGAGAAAACAACATAGATGAGCACGAGGTTCTAATTTTGTGTGTTCATGAGGTTGTAGAAGAACAAAACATGCACATCCAAAAGGACTAAGGAGTGAATAGTCAGGCAATTTACCAAACAACTTCTCAAAAGGAGATAAATTATGAAGAACCATGGAAGGAAGTTGATTAATAGTATAGACAGTATTAAGAGCTGCTTTTCCCCAAAATTTTTCCGGACATGAGGCAAAAAGAAGAAGGGCACGAATAGAATCAAGTATATGGCGATGCTTGCGCTCGGGCTCATCCATTTTGTTGGGAGGTATGAGAATAGGAAGGTTGAACAACAGTGCCTTGCTGAGTAAGAAATTGAAGTAAGGAAAAATCTTTATATTCCATTGTATTATTTGTTCGCAAAATTTTTATAGTGCAAGAAAACTAAGTTTTGATCATATTTGCAAATTTAATTTAAGTGTGTGATAATTCAAATCGATGTTTCAAAAAATATATCCAAGTAAACCAAGAGTAATCATCAATAAATAACACAAAATACCGAAAATTATTTGCTGAAGAAATAGGGGAAGGACCCCAAATGTCAGAGTGAATTAAACCAAAAGGACTATCTGAAATGGAATCATTATTATTAAAAAACAAAGCAGGTTGTTTGACAAGCTAAAAATTGAAGCAATTAAAAGACTCAAATTTTGTAGATCCTAATAATCCACGAGAAATTAAAGACTGAATTTTGCTAGATGAGGCATGACCAAGATGCAAATGCCATTGATGGATGGAAGATTTGGTGGTTATAGCTGCAAACACAAGTTTTGAACAAAGGTGAAGAGACTCATGCTCAAATAATCGACCCACCCTGCGACCCGTCCCAAGAATCTGTCCCGTCTGTGGATCCTGTACCTAAACACCAAAGGGAGAAAAGTTAACATGTAATCCTTTTTCACACAATTGACCAACAGAGATAAGATTGAGAGTCAAATTAGGGATATGGTAGGTTTCAGGAAGGTCAAGATTGGTGCTAGAAGCATGACCAGTATGAGTAATATTCATTTTAGTGCCATTTGCAGTATGGATTGGTGGTAAGGAAGACACAGGTGTTGCAGAAGGCAAAAGTTTACTATTAGAGGTCATATGGTTGCAACATACAGAGTCAAAAACACAATGAAAATTACCCAAAGCGGCAGACATTGTAGTAGATGTATTGGATGAGATAACCTGTTTGAGTAGTACTTCAAGATCACTTATCGTGATAGTAGTAGAACCCTCAGCAGTAGCAACAGCAGTGACTGAAAAAGATCCAGTCTTTTAGACATTCTTAGACTTGGGAACCTCCCCTTGAGGTCTAGGAGGACAGGTGGGACAATTTTAAATAATATGGCCAAGACCATGACAATATCTGCATTCAACAGTAGGACAATTAGCAAAAACATGACCAGTTTGATTACAATTCTTACAGGGTTGATTGCCAGATTTTTTTTATGTACGGATCGGGTAGTTGCAAGAACTACTTCAAACTAAGGAGTTTTGCCCAGATTGAGGTGAGTCTCTTCAAAAATAATTTCTAGAATAGTAGTATCCAATGACGGGAGTGGATTTCCATGTAGCAAGGAGGCTTGGACAACTTCATATTCAGGTTGAAGAGCCATAAGAACCTAAATAGGATGAAGATGATCTTCACTGATTTTGGCCTCAGATATTTGATTCCAAATCGGTTGAACTTTAGCAAGAAAATCATTTACAGATTGGCTTGATTTTTGTTTTAGATTATGAAGAGTTGCCCACAACTGGTAATAGTAGGCAAGTCCAGTGGTTTGATATCTGATAGCCAAAAAATCCCATATTTCTTTCACAGATTCATAATTAGCAAACTAAATGTGTATAGATAGGATTGAGGTATTGCGAAACCATGTGATGATTTGGTGATTTTTACTATCCCAGTCCTCAACATGATCTGCAAATTTTTCATCAGTTTCATTTGGCTCTCTAATTGGCTGGGTGATATCCCCAATAATAATTTGCCAAAGCTTGCGACCTATCAAGAAACTTTTCATTCCTTGAACCCAAAGATTATAGTTTGAGATAGTCAAAACAGTTGCAATAGGTTTTGAAATATCAGATTTCTCCTTGATGAAGAGTTTCAAATTTTGTGACAGAGTGGTCAAAGTAAAGGAAATTGAAGAATAAGGTCGGGAAATTATGCAGGCAGAAAATTATAGAAAACACAGGTTAAATGGCTCTGATACCATGTTAACAGAAAAGGGCTAAGAATCATGAAAAAAATTGTTTATTGTTTGTTATTGATTTGTACAAAATAAAACCTATTTATAGGCATTACAAAATGAACATGGACATCTACAGCAATGAGCCTAGACTACTTCTATACAAGGTAGTAACAATTAGGCTACAATCAAGCTAATTAGGCTACAATCATGCTATAATGAACCTAGACACCTAAATAGCAATGAACCTAGACTATTTCTGTACAAGGGTTTAACAATTAGGCTACAATCAAGCTAATTAGACTACAATTATGCTAACATAATAAGCTACAATTATGTTAACACTTATAAAGTTGTCAACATCTTAAAAAAAAGATAATTTATCTTAAAAAAAAAGATTTGTTGTTGCCAAGCTGTAATTTCTCAAGCAACTTCAAATTCCCAATTTCTTTTGGGATGGATCCACTAAGATTATTGTAAGACAAAACAAGTACCTTATGCTTTGAACATAGACAATATTAATGGTATTTGACCACTTAACAGGTTATACGATAAGTCAAGCCATGTAAATATCTGAGAACAGTTGCAGATATTAATTGGAGAAATTGGCTTCATTTGGATAGCATTATTTGGAGTGTTTTTTGAGAATTATTGGGAAAAATTATTTGGATTGTTTTTTGTTGACTTTTTTGAAAAGGTGAAAAAGTGTTTGAATGTAAAATTTTTTTGAAGTGACATGATGGTGGTTTGAAAAGTGATTGGGAAAATGTTTGAATAGTTCAAAAATTTTGAAAAATAGTAGCGAAGTGGACGTTCGCTTCTTTAAGTGGACGTTTGCTTAAAGAAGCGGATGTCTGCTCCATCGTCAGTTTCGTCGTCCGCTTCGTCATTTTACCTGAAAACTTATCCAAAATGGATCTCATTTTGTTATTCATGACTTTTCCAGTTTTTCTAAACAAAATTTGAACATAAACATACTTGCTTTTGTGAATAATTCTGCAAAAAGTTTCTAAAGTTCATTGAAATTTCAAATGAAAAACTTGGTGGAAAAATTTGGTGAAAAAGTTTGACAAAAAATTTTTTAACTTTTTGACCAAAAAATTTTCACTTGTCCAAACAGATTTGAGAAAAATTTTTCCAAAAAATGCTCCAAAAGCCCAATCCAAACAGAATCATACGATGAGATATTGTCCCTTCATCTGTGTCTAAAACAGTACAGGTTTATTACATTGTATGATTTGAACTTACATATACAACTAATATAGTTTCTGTGGAAAAATTATCTCCACAAACTTTTATTGAATAAAAAAATTTGGCCACAGTTTCAAATTTTTCATCACGTCCAATCCATGGAAAGTTATGACTAACCTCAAGAATTACTAATAACGTGTGCATTGTATTAGTCATCTCAAAATAGAATGAAAATCAAAGGAAAGTTCACAAGAAGAGAACTCAAGTTTGACATCCAACTAACATCACTTTCATCACTTTTAAATAACAAAACATTTCAAATTATGACATCTTCGGGCAAAACAAAACATAAGAAGCTTCAATAATTATTAGGAAATCAACTGCGAGAGCAAATTTTTATATTTCTGTCTCATTGTTATGCATTAAGCTGATGTTTTATTTTTTGGAGTGATGCTACAACATCTTGCGTATTAATCCTATCTCCAGGACATTTCTTGTAGCAATTTAAAGCCAATTTGAGTATCATTGAAACGTACTCTAGCTTCTAAGTGAATTGTGTATCATCTGGTTTGAGTAAGTTAGCATCTATAACCTGAGTTGTTGCATGAGGTAGAGAATTTCCTATCCAACTCTTTAGGCTCACATCTCCAAAAAACATCTCATCATTAGGCCTCCTTCTTGAAAAAGTTCCCATGACAACTATGCCAAAACTATAAACATCAGTTCTTGTTGATACTTGTCCCTTTAGTCCAAACTCTGTAATATAAATGCCAATTTATTGATTTGTTTGAAATCATAGTGGGAACATTAAACTTAATGAGAAATCTAAAGAAATACAAACAAAGATCAATAAGCAAAAGCTAGATGCACAACCTGGTGCAATGTATCCCAGTGTTACAAGGGTCTTGGTGTGCAAAATACTATTTTCTTCATCTAAAAACTTTGCGATGCCAAAATCACTCACATGCGCAACCATGTCATCATCAAGTAATATGTTGCAAGGCTTCAAATCACAGTGGACCACTGTTGTTGTATAACCACAATGCAGATAATGCAATGCAGAAGCAACATCTATTATTATACTTATTCTTTGCATCAAATCTAAGAAATGATTGTCAGAGTACAACCACTTGTCAAGGCTCCCATTAGGCATGTAATCAAGAACCAATGCTTTGAAGTCAAGGTTAGAGGAACTACCAATCACATTGGTTAGGTTTCTATGGCGAATGTTGCATAATACTTCACATTCCCTGTCAAAACTCTTAAAAGTGGCTTCCATTGGCAAACTGAGAACTTTCACAGCCACAAGTATCCCATCTAGCATCCCTCTATATACAGATCCAAAACTCCCTATGCCAAGTAAATTGCTGTCGTCATAGCCATTTGTTGCTTGAAAAAGTTCATGATATGAAATCCTTTTTGGCACTCCTACGGGCAATAAATTAGTAGTTTTTGGAATGTCATTCTTCTTTCAGTATCTCAAAAATAAAATTGTGGCAGTTGTAGCAACCATTATTACTACAGTCCATAATAGAATTCCTATCACTTCAAATATTTTCTTCCTATTTGATTTGTGAATAGGCGAAGTACTACAAGGAGGAACAAGAAATCTTTGAGCCCCACACAACTCACCATTAAACATGAATGATTTCTGTGTGAAGTTCTTAAAAGGACCACCAGAGGGAATTTCGCCACTTAAGTTGTTGAAAGAAAGATTAATGTATACGAGACGAGAAAGTGTCTCCAAGGACATTGGGATTGGACCTGATAGATGATTATTGGATAGATCCATGAATTCCAAGCTTAACATATGACTAAGCGTGTCTGGAATATGTCCTTCCAGTCTATTTTGAGCCAAATAAATGCTGATTAAACTTTGCAAACTTGCAATTGAGTTTGGAATATTTCCATAAATGTGATTTCTTAACAAATCTAACACTAGAACCTCCTTCAAATTTTGAATTTCCTGTGGTAGCGAGCCACTCAAGAAATTAGATGAAAAGTCCAAGTACAAGAGGTCATTAAGGTTTCACAAGCTCGTGGGTATAATAGAGTTTAATAAGTTCCCCCCAAAAGCAATCTCTTTCAGAGAAGTAACATTACCTACGCCTGATGGTATTGACCCCTGAATCTGATTTTGGTCCAGATATATTGCATATAATTTCTTCAAGTCACAAAGAAAGCCTGAAAGAGACCCACTTAATTGGTTATCACTAAAATATAAAGCTTGAAGTTCATGCAATTCTTTTACAGTTGCCGGAATTTTTCTGCACAAGTGATTTCCACGGAGAGTCAAAACCAATGATGTGCTCGAATTTCCAATTCCTTCAGGAAATTTTCCCTTGATTTCACGATGATCTATAGAAAGTCTCTACAAAGAGGTTGAAAGATTCCCAATGGATATTGGAAGAATGCCATGCAAAGGATTCTCACATAAGGTTAACCATTCCTGGTACTTGCAATTAGTCAAGTAACTAATAATGCTTAATTCTGGAGAAGAAGGTTCACTTGTCAAATTATTTTGGTCAAGCTTCAGTTGTCTTAGGAGTCTTAGATCACCAAGAGAATTGGGAATTGGACCACTGAATTTGTTTCCACCCAATTCTAAATACGCTAGCTTCGATGAATTTGAGACCGAGGATGGTTTCACTCCCTCAAGATGATTTATGTCCAGATGAAGAGATTCCAGGTTGATTAATCCATAACCCATGGTTGACGGAAGATTTCCAGAAAGATTATTGCCTACAAGTTGCAGCCGTTGCAGGGTTGAGATGTTAAGCACTTGAACTAGTATCGATCCACTCAGGCTATTGAAATTTTGAACTAATATTTCTGGTTTGTGTAGATTACCGACCTCTTGAGGTACTTTACCTGAAGAATAGAAGAAAGTTTAAGAATGTCAGTCCATGGAGCACACCTATGAAGTGTTCTGTCTTCTATGAACTTGTTGTTTGCCATATTAAACATTTTCAAACTATGAAGATGACCAAATTCTGGTGGAATCACGCCTTCATAAATTCAGTTTTGGGAAAAAGTGTACTGGTAAAATTAAATCACTTGACTGCTAAATTGGATTGATTTCATCTGTTATCCATTACTCAAAACTATTAATCAACTAGTTACTATTTTTGCCATATATGTACAGGGATGCTATACGTACTAGGCGAGCAAGACTTCGTGTTTTACCATGAAATCGGATTACAAAACATAATTATACAGACATTCACATTCAATTATTTCACTATATTCCTTAACTATCCAAAAATTGAAGTTGATATGATTGAGAATTAGAATACTGATGTACTAGGCGAGCAATACTTCATGTTTTACCATGAAATCGTATTACAAAGCATAATTATACTGACATTCACATTCAATTATTTAACTATATTCCTTAACTATCTAAAAATTGAAGTTGATATGACTGAGAATTAGAATACTGATTTTAAAGCAAACTTTTTATTTTCCAATAATGATGGAACAACAATTAATTATTTTGCTATATTCCTTGGCTATCTAAATATTGAAGATTGCATAATTGAGAATTAGAACATTGATTTTAAAGTATACTTTTTTTTTATATACAACATTGAGAGCAAAACCTGCTTTTATTTCAGTCCAACATATACATAAAACTTGTATGAGGGACTCAAGTGAAATAATGTTAAAAGTTTAAGGAACTAGTGCAACTAACATTATATGATAAAATTATTTGCAACTAACATTATATGATAAAATTATTTTTGGGTTAATAACATAAACCTTCCTTGAGATTTATTTAAACACGGATTAATCCTTGAGCTTTAGCCAAATTACGCTGACTTCCTTTGTTCGAAAAAAAAATTCAAACCTAGTTAACGGAAGCAATGTAATGATAAAAGTATCATTTGATTACAATACATTCAACTCCCCTAGAGATTTGTTCAATTTATATAAAGGACACTATATATTGTTTGACGAAAATATAGTTTACCTTTTGGCTAGTCAATTAATTATAAGAAAATCCCTCAACATCATCCAAAGTAATTTAATTAAAATTTGAAAAAAAAAGTTTGGAACCAAATTTTAGGAAATAAAAAAAATTGCTAACTATTAAAAAATGGAAAATAAAATGAAACAAAAAATTAAATAAAAAACTCTTCCTATCTCTCTTTTTATTTGCATATAGCTCATCTTAGCCACTACCATATTATTTCAATCCATTTTATTTATTCAACCAACAATCGTCTTTTCACATCTGGTTATTAAATTGACTTCAAAATAAATAAAAATTTATTTATACTAAATGTAATAGTTAAACTTGGTTTTCAGTTTGGAATTGTCTTTTGTTGCCCATAATATAAAGTTTCTTTTTTCTCATAACTTAAAGCCAATTTTTTTTATTTAAAGAATTAGTTTCTTGAATTTTTACTGCTGATCTTCACATGAGTAACTTTAAGTAGAAACATTAAAACTAAAAGCCTAGAGGTTGCAATAGAGAATGTTTTAATTTTCCATAAATTTAAAGTTAAAATTTTATCCAATATGTAATTGTACATTGATTACCTGGATAATAGTTATTTGAATTCATCATATCTCAGTGATGGCTAAAACAACTATGTTGGTGAGGAAATGCTACTGCAGTTGATATCAAGGTTTTAGAAATTTGGTTACACCAACCAAGAAAATGAAACAACTTTTTTTTAAAAAAGGTATTAATGAGAAATTTGGGAGCTTGATTAAAAATTCCTTTGGCATTACATTGATTTGAGTAATTGATAATAATTGACAAATGGAGGTGATTTTTTAATAAATGTTTGTCTATTCAAAGGAATGGACTATGATTTGGACAAACAATAGGGTTTATATTTTAATTTGGACAATTTCAGACAAGTATTTTGCTGATATAAGCAACATTTCTATTGGCTATGAAGCATGAGAGTATTTGATAAACGTTTTACTATTTAAGGGGATTGACTATAATTCGGTCAAAATACATGGTAGAATTTGTAATTGATCAGGCGTCAATAGAGGTAGATGTAATTAACCATTGTTCTTTCTTCTTTTATACAAAATTAATGTTACAGTTACATTTGACCATTAATCAAAGGGATGAAGATGTCAAAAAATAAATGGGAACAACTATAATGCAAAACACTCCAATGGGCTTACTACATTTAACCCTTTTTTAAAAGAAATAAGGCAAGGCTTAAAGAGTTCCTTAAAAATCATAATTAGTGATCAACATCATTAACAATTGAATAAATGGTAATTTATCTAATACAAAGGCAAGAGTTAAGTTCTTTCCACTTAAATTGTTATGCTCCAGATACAGTTTCTCAAGCATTGTCAAATTCCCAATTTCTTTTGGTATGAGTCCATGAAAAGTATTCTACGACAACCCCAGGTACTCGAAGCTTTGAATATTGAGACAATGTGGATGGTATCATTCCACTAGATCCATTACAAGAGAAGTCAAGCCATGTGAGTTTTTGAAGTCGCCAACAAATGTTAATGGGAAGACCGCCAAATAGCTTATTGTTTTGAATAGAAAACCATTCCAATGTGGAAGTATTGAAGATCTCCAATGACAAAGAACTAGAAAGCTGATTATAGTACATGCTCAAGATCTTCAATTTATGTAGATTCCCAATCTCTTTTGGAATTATTCCTATTAAAGAATTTAATGAAAGTTTCAATCTCTCTAGCCTGTAAATGTATTGTTCTTGAGCATGTTACCAATTACCTTTGACCATTAATAAAAGGGATGAAGATGCCAAATTAAGAAACATACACCTTCCCTTATATAGATAAAAGACATTTGTGCCCTTCTATTCAGAATATTTGGATAAATTTGTCTTTTTCATGCTAAAACATAAAATTTTTATTCAATATATGAATGAGCAGAACAGAATCATAAAGGAGAGAGAAGTCTTAAACACATGAACCCAAAAAAAAAAAAGTATTGCTACCTTTATTGCTAGATCAAGTTAGTCTTGCGCTGTTTCGGTTAGAAACACTGGTTTATAATTGCTATATTTTTTATTATTTTTATTGACAAAAATAATATTATTAGCATTTCTTGATACTCTTTTTTAAATATGTTTTCCAAAAATCACAAATTTATCTTCATTTTGCAGTTGCTCATTCATTTTACATCATAGCAAAAATAAATTATTCATGTATTTTTTTTCATACTTTCTTAAACCTTGAATATAAATAATAGGAATAGTTTGTAACAGAAATTTTTTGCAATTTTGGAGTCATGATTTTGGTTTTTTATATAAGAGTGCAACATTAATATTGGCTCAAAGTAGTGGCCTTATTTTGTTTTCATATAACAAATAAAAAATTACAATATTAAACAATTTTTTAGGTCAAATTTGTCCTTATAAAAATAAAATGTACATGAGGAGATAATTTGTGTATTTCTTAAACACGGGAGATAATTTGCTCCTTACTCAACATTACAGGAGTATTTTGGAATTAAGCAAAAAAAAAAAAACCATAAAAAGGTAGGTTTATTATAGGGTAAAGGATGAAGTGCCTACTATTATTCCTAAGGTACAAATCTCTAATTTCCCATAAATCTACCTGGAAAACGAAAAGTTTGGAATGCACTTGAAATCCACTTTGAAAACCAAAGGTGGCTACTGTGCCAAGCAATTGCTGGCTTCAGGTACATACAACAGATAGTGCAGCCATGAGTGTACAAACTAAGATATTTAGTTGTAGCATAGGGCCAAAGAAGAATGAATAAAGGTCGAGCGGCTAGAGTTAGAGGTTGGCAAACTTCTACTCTTGTTTCATGTCAGCCATTTTGTTTTCAAATAATTTGACATCTGATAAAAAGATTGATTGGCCCATAGAATAAGGCAATCAGTTTGCCCGTAGTAAAATTTTACAAGTTCTTTTAAGTTATCTAACCGATACCAATTGAAAATGCGAAAACTATGCGAAGCTATAGACAATTTTAGGGCTCGGGACCTCTCAAGTTGAGGAATTTGCCATTTCCTTCAAGTTGGGGCTGTGTAACTGATTTGTACTTTTATGTAAGGACAAATAGGGCAAATGAGTAGAAACTAATCTTCTTGTTGAAGGACAAAAGTTTGGCACTAATTTACCAAACATTCATGAACATATTAATAAAGACTTTATACATTTCGCTTACACATAACCAATCAATTATCAACAGTATGTGTAAAACTCTAGAAGCTTAAAACTACTTAGTTTCTATGTTATGAATGTTAATTATAAAAATTTTCTTATTAGTTGTTATTGTATGATTTTCTTTTTAATTTGATTTCTTGAATTATTATTATTACATGTCTAATGATAATCATAGAAAAATTACACCAATTAAATTTTACCAACCAAGCTTAGATATTTAGAAAAGTAAGGCCACATATTACCTAGATATTTGGAAGATTAAGCCACCTAGCACCATGAATGGCCACCTATTATTGGCTTTCACTTTTACCAATCCTTTTCAATTTTTGGCTCAAATTTCCTTACATTTCTTTCTCTCTTGGCCGGCCACACTTTTGCCCAAAGTACTCTTCAATTTCAATCATTTTAAACACTTATGAGACTAACTTAATCTTTCCCCAAAAGCTAAACCTAACTAGAAAAGAAACCCTCTCAAATTTCAACAAATTCTCTCCAAGTTTCAAGCTTAAGTCTTGCTCAAAGTTGAAGGTTCTTAAGGGAATAATCATCCACTCTTCTTCAACTAAAACCCTGCTTATTTTGAGGTAAATTCATCAAGAAACTTCAAGTTCTTTCAAGTTTTATTAGAAGATTTCTTATGTCTTTCTTATGATTTCATTAAGTACTTAGTAGTTATGGTTATATTTTGTTCTCTTGTTATATATATGATTATTTGTGCTCATGATGATGAGGTTTCTCTTTGTTTTAATCCTTTCTTTGATAGTAGATTAACTCTATTATGGCCCACTTGCTTAGTATGGCCTTGTATAGGAATTTGATGCTTTGTTTGAGTGGAAAATCTTGGAAACTATGGCTGAAATTTTGACTATAGTTAGAAGGCCTATTAGTTAGTCATGTTAGAGGAAAATTTCTGGAAGAATTTCAGTATTTAGGGCCTGTTTAGAGGGTTGAAGTTGCTGGAATTTCAGCTTGAAAACCTGCACTTCCTTGTTCCAAAACCTTGAACAAATTTCAGCTTTACTAGTATAGGAAATTTCAGCTTTGATGACTTAATATTTCCAGCTACATTAACCTTGTTTTGGCCAAGTTTTGGTGATAAAAACTGCTGGAAATTACAGCTTGTGAATAGGGTTGAAGTGACACCAAAAATGAGCACCTTAAGCTTAACTTACTAAACCGGTTTTTGAGAAAATACTGTGCAATGAATTTGGAAACCTTATTAATCAATTTTAGAAAGAAACTCTTATAAATTTTGAAGGTTTAAATTGGTTAGAAACTTGACTTTTGAAGGTGTAAGTGAAATGTGACTAGCTTCACTTTATATATATATATATATATATATGATTTAGTATGTTTTCACCAAATAACCCTAATTTGTTATTTAACTAGTCTTAATTTAATTAAATGTCATTAGTTTAATATTAATTAGTTTGAAACCGTTAATTTATTTAAGTATAGGATATTTTAGAGTTTTCTCATTTTAACCTATATTAATTTTGCTAAGTTATTAAATTATTATAATTACAAAACTCCCAAAAATAATTTACATAGAGTGTGAGCCATCTAGGCCTCAAATTTACACCATTTTAAACTAGACTCAACATACAACAAGTTTGAAGAGAAATCATGACCTGATTCTACTCATAACCTTGTCAAAATTCCACTACAATACCTCCTATTTTCAGGTTACTAACATATGAGAGTTCTTTTCATCAAGGCTTACCAATCTGGATTTTCGAAGATTCCCAACTACGATTTCATACTTTATCTACCAAGTAATCAATGATATTATTTTAATAGCTTACAAATATGCTCAAATGTTAAGAAGATTACCTTGTTTGGTTGGTTAATTCCTTTCCTTTCTATTGCCTACTTGCAGTCTCCTATCGTCAATGTATTGTAACCCCCTTATTGCTGCTGATATTTCCTTTTGTTTTCAGGTTGCGTAATTAGTCAAAAGCTGGTGCTGACTAGCCTATTAGCTTTGTTGACTATTACCCAATGTTGACACCACCTGCTTAGCTTGGCAAATATCCAAGCCGAGCTAATCCACCCGTTCTTCTTCTCTTTTTTTTTTCTTTTTTCTCTTTTTTTTTTTAAGGTAATAAATATCTCACCATGTTAATCTAATTATTTCACACACCACACATGAATTATACATGAACATATTTTACACTAATATCTCTTAGTCTTAGTATTTCAGGTGCTATAACTTAGTGAATAATTTTGCCAATTCAATTACCAACATTAACTATCCAAGCCAATAACATTAATGATATTAGCGCACAAATAAATGAACAAATGGTTATACGATTAAAATCTAGGGGTCATTGTGAACAACCGTTGTTTTGGTAAGTTATTGGTGTGATCACCATTAGGTGTCAAATCTTTCAAGTATCCAAATCTACCAACTAATTTGAGTAATCTAACACTAAGGCTACAATGTCTTTTAAGTCTAGTAATTGTATATAAATAATGTGACTAAATAGTTAAATAATAAAATTACTAGTATTTAATATGACTATTACGAATAAGTATTTCTTGGGCTTTAAAAACAAGTTTACTTTTAAACTAATTATTTTGGATAAAATTTCTCTTACACCAAAACCTCGAACCCTAATCCATATTTAATTAAGCTCTTTCTTTAGTTCATAGTATTTGGCAACATTTTCTTTTGGTCCAAAATGTATAGCGAATTACTAGAATTTTGCAACTAATATAGTAAATAAAGCAGAAATTAATAATGAATTTTTAGTATTAATTATTCCTTTTAAATTTAATCTTAATTTTGACACTTAATGAACCATTTGTCCTTAGAACTAAATTACTTTCAAAAAGAGAATTTCTTAAATTTCTTTATTAGTTGATTTAGGTTTTACCCGGATTCCTTTATTATAACTTCTTGAATTTTTCCCTATGACCAATTTGCATTTATCTTAAAAACCCTAGTCAAACTTGGTACATTTTATAAAAAATTCTTTTGAAAGAAAATGCAGTAGGTTAATTAGACTACTTATGAATTTTAAGATCCGAGTCTAAACCTCGCACGTTTTACGAGAAACTTTCTTGAAATTTTCAAGTGAGTGTTTCCTTATGTGCGTTTGATGCATGTTCAAGTGTTAATTCCACTTTTATGCCTAATACTTGTTAGCTACTACAATGTGCTATATGAGGGTAAGATGTGTACTTTATCGCATCTGTCCCGTAATTTGTTACATGTACAACTTCTATCAAATGTGAATGTACTTGTTTGTGAACTCTCAACTGAACTGAGCCTTCAGGCTAGACTTCCGTGGTCATAGTTCACCTGTTACACCACTGTTCATCATATTGGTATTGAGGAGGATATAAGGTGTTGGGCGTTAGGGTTTTGTGTTCTCTCTCTTGAGTTGAGATTCCTCAAAGGGGCCGACTCTGGATTGAACAAACTATTTTACCCTCCAGGGTTGAGATCTCAACCTGGTGTGAAGGTATTAAGGAGGTAAAGGTGCATGGGTGGTTACGGGTACTTTATCTGATATTCACCTGATCATTGGCAAGGACCTGGTTTTCTTTATTGGTCCGAACATTATTGCCACATGATTACGTACCTGATATTCCCGCGATTGAGCCCACTCCCGTGGTTGAGATGTATCTTTCCTTATTTGATTAATTGTTCACTTCACTTGTTCTTATACTATTTTATGGCACATGTTATTTATTAGTTTATTTTCTAATTGTCTGCTTCTGTATTTGCATGTGTGGGAAGCTCACTGGGCTATTATACCTCACCTCTTTGTATTTGCTCTCCTTAAACAGGCTCCTATTATTAAAGCTGATGGTGAGAATTCAAGGGTAGATCTTGGTAGGATTTTGCTAGTAAAAGATGTTTGAGATTTTACTGTATTAGTTAGATGTTTATGATGTAAACTACTTAACTGATACTTTTACTCTTAAGTTTGAATTATATGAATGTATTTACGAGTTTTCTATAAAATGTCATTTGTTTCGTGAATTCTAGTACATGCTTAACCCGAGTCATGGCGAGAGTTAGGCAGGGCAGTGTGCTAAGCCCTTTGGTGCGCCTTAGGGTAATGTGGGGCTGTCATAGTATGCTCTCATATTTATCCCTAATTGTCACATCTAGTAGTTGATATTCATGTAATATAGGAATCTGATCTTCAATAAATAAATAAATAAAAGGTGAAGTCAATTGTCTCCTTACAAGTGATTGCCGGACAATGTCATAATGATTTTTCGTTAATATAATTTTCAAAAAATTTAACTAAACTTTTATAAAAGAAATTATTATATTTCTAATAAAACTTATCATTTTTTAAATAATTCGACGTCAGCAGCTTGTCCCTCAAATCTCTAGGGATATGGTTCCATTGAATATTATTTGCGTATCACGTCATTTACCAGTCGAAGTACAACCTAGAGCTAGAACAGCAGTTACAAAATGTCTTTCTGGATTTATTCAAAAAAAAAAATGTCTTTCTGGAAAACTATAAAGGTTATAGGAAAATTTTAAAACATGTGTCTAGCTGCAGCAGTTACAAAATGTCTAAAACTGCTTTCAATGACTCCAAATGATTTTTTTTTTCAAAATCAGCTTTTTTATTTTGAATTTAATTGTAACAAAAACATCTAAAACAAAAAGGGTCATCTCATCAAAGCACCAATTAACTTAAAAAATGCTATAATTTGCTAAGTTTAGGCAGCCTAGAATAGGCCTATATCTATCCCCGTTCAAAATTCTGAAAAATTGGCTCAAATTAAAGCTATTGAGATGGCAAAAATATATTATAGCTTTTTTGGGCTCCATTTGTTTTCATTCATTCTATTTAACGTATTGTTTTTTAACATAAAATAAACAACATCCGCAACAACATATTCTGAGAACTCTATTTTATTTTGTTTCTAATTGTAATTAATCACAGAGATATATGATAAATACCAATGACTAATTTATTGAAATTCTCATGATGTATTGGCCGAATTATCTAGCATGGCCTAGAACACCAAAATAAAATTTAAGATGAATTAAGTTTGCACACGCATAATGCTCAATCACACTTTATGATGCTTATCTCCATTGCAATTCTTCAATTTTATGTTTTGATAGATAAAATTAATGTAAATAATCCACAACCATTTAAAATACTTAATCTAAACTTTTTCCAAGCATTTCATCATCATATCTATTTAAGTTCTAGAACATGCCATTAATAAATAATAAAAGGATAATTACCTTAAAATCCATAGAATTTCCAAAGATACTACTTGGCTTCTTAAATTTATATCGCTTAAATTTTGATTCAATTTAATCCTCATATTTTCTCATAAAAATTACATAGATTCTATTAAAAAAAATATACTTATTTCTTGTCCCACAATGGTCACACAAATTCCACATTTTACTACCATATATTGAGCATAAACATAATACAAAATAAAAATTAATATATTGCATTGAAGTAACTATATAATAATTATAAAACATTACCACTCAAGAATTCCATAAAAATTGATAGTACGTTCATTAATATATCGTAATTTTTGTGCATCTTGTATGTTTCAACTGATTTTCGTAGGTTTTGTTAAACTTTTTTATATTTTTGTTTTGACATCAACATTGTGTTATGCATATTTATGCCTTATAATCATAATTTATACTGACGTTTAGGTTAGTAGCACATCAAATTTTTATCCAATGAATTTGATATTATTTTGCCTTCATTTCTCTTAAGCTCGTTTCCTTGAAACTAAGGAGGTGTTTGGTTCATATTTAAGAACCAGAATAGGAATAGGTATCATAAACGCCCAAAATTATTGTGGACATATGTGATTTTCTCCTATATATGTGCTAAACAGCCAATATTGATTTACATCTAGATTAAGCTTTACCCTCACCAAGCAGTATTAGCAATATCAAACCATTGTATCGAAACGACCTTATTCAAATTTTGTCCATCTGCCAAGATACTGAAATCACTTGTGCTAGTGCTAATTCTAAAATTAGTATTACAACATCAAACAATGTATTTTATAGGACAAACTAAATTTTGATGTTGCAGCCTACTTGGATCGTTAGGACAGAAAATACAACACACCTGATCAACTGCACATAGGGCAACTAGAAGAAAATTTATGGAATTTAAAAATCCAGTATCACAATATTGTATATGATAAGTCATTAAGTGGTGGAAATTTCTAAGACATGTATGCACCTGCAACAATTTCCTCTAAAAGGGCAACCCATATAATAATTCTTTCTCCTTTTTAGAAGTCGCATTTTTACGTTTTACCCTTATGTTCATCTGATGCTAGTAAATGCGTCATGATTCTTCTTTCATTCTTCCTGAATTTTCTAATCGTATCGCCTTCATTCTTCTCAATAAACGGTTCTAATGCTTTGTATGGATCAATAATTCGTATACTTTAGGCAATTACATTGTTGACAGTGTTGTCTTTCAGTTTCAACTTCATGTCACATCCTTTCAACAAGGCGACCAAAACTTGAAACTGACAATGACAACATAACGTTAGGTGTCCAAAAAATAGGCCTAAATTACCGTGCTATTCAACTTATAAAATATAGCTACTAATTTCTTTAATTTCCTTTTTTTATTGTCGCCCGGTCAAATCAGAAAATATAACCTCTAATCTTGCTGATTTTTTTTTTGGCTAATTTTGATAATCGTAGATGTATAATTATTAATTTATGTAGATAATATACTTGAAAATTCATCCTTCTGCCCACTATCTTTGCAAATGTGGCTTCTTAAT
Organism: Mitragyna speciosa; assembly: GCA_024721245.1. Lineage (NCBI taxonomy): Eukaryota > Viridiplantae > Streptophyta > Magnoliopsida > Gentianales > Rubiaceae > Mitragyna > Mitragyna speciosa. Next base: position 25,748,460 of record CM045552.1, on the reverse strand, counting down.
TTGCTTTTCAATGTTAATAAAGATAATGATAAAATTTCGACTATACAGTTTTCGAAGTCTTCTCAAGTCTTCTATGAAGGTGAATTCGGAACTTCAGATCAACCAAAACATCACATCATTTTTATGACTTGATATCGACAGCTGTATTGAAGATTTTCTTGTCTTTGCAACTTGGAAAATAGAGAGGGAAGCATCCATTCATTTACTGGCACAACTAGGTGTCTTAACTTTGTGGGCAATTTTTTGTACGAATTATAAACCAAGACTAAATGATTCATTCTTTTTTTATATGCGTTATGGACTAAGACTTAAAATAATCACAAACTTAGGGAGCACATGAGAGAAAAATGGTACAGAAAAGCTGTCTGTGGGGATAAATACGAATTCGGTCATAGTGGGAATTCGTTGGAGCCTATTTCCATCAGTATCAACATTTATGTTAGTTAATAAAGTCTAGTGCTTGTGAAAATATATGAATTTCCATATTCTTGTGCTCTCAATGACTTGTTTCTGCTGAAATAAAGGTAAATGTGCATGTCTACAAGGGTATTAAGTGGAAACACATAAATCGTTAATTAACACATCTAAATAGATTTTGTTGTGATGATTAAAATATTTATTGATACAATTAAAGAGTAAAATTTTCAAACTATTGGTTAATTTTATCAGGAAAAAAATTCAAGCCAAATAGTCACTT